>JALJAT010000143.1:35000-40962 GCA_034768735.1 Schistosoma mekongi | reverse complement strand
GAGACAGTGAGACACAGAATGATGTACTACAAAAGTCTCTGTGACTGACAATCATCATCATCATCATCATCTAATGATGACGAGTGCAATTTTATTAATTGATTAATGGGCCAATCCTCGAGGTAATGCAATACGAGGCCGACCCGTGGACGGGGTGAGCAAGCTCACAGCACCCGTCCTCGCACGAAAAATACAGGTAATTTCATGGTCTCAGTTTAGAGACCGTTGCAGAAATTACACTGCAAAGAACAGATACTACACATGATCTTAGCTCAGAGAGCCGAGAAGCGATAACCAAGTGACGATTTGGAAAGCCCACAATAATGCATCAATCGCAAACATTGAAGGCGAAACATCATTTGCATGCCTAACATAGTCATCACACGATGCATGCTGATAACCATTGATCGATGCATTTCATTAAATTGCAGGCTGATGCGCGACACTGCAACCTGTATATGCCAATGAATCACTGCAATAGAACAAAGTCCAATGTACACATATCATACTACTCAATTACAAGAGGAAAGTAGTCATTTGATAGTTGATGTAGAAGTAAAGAAGATAGCCACGATTGTGAAGAGAGTGAGGCAGACAAGCAGATAGGTGGGCATGCATAGCTGCAAGAATGAGATCACTGTCCGTCACCCCTCCGCCCACTGAGATGCATGCCTTCATAAACAGGAGCAAGCATGAGTGAGGCACACGAAAACGCACAGGCAGACAGAGAGTCAGTCTGTGGATCGGACAAAGACAGAAATGGGGAGTATAATAAATAATAATAGCAATAACATTAACAATAATTATAGTAACAATAATAATAAATAATAATAGCAATAACATTAACAATAATTATAGTAACAATAATAATAATATTATTATTATTATTATAAATATTATTATTATTATTCATATATGTATTTTGAACAAGAGTGGTATTTGGATAGGTAGACTTGAATGATAGAAAGATCACATAACGAGAGGAAGAGAATATCATTAATCAAATTAACTTCGTCGTATGATTAGGTGGAGATCGGTTTCATGGATCTTACATCGGCCATTGGGCAGGAGAAGTGGTTGAACGTAATTACTTCTGTATTCACAGTTCTGGCCTCTTGACCCGCATTGCTATCGCCTATGTCATTTTAGGTTGTTTGAGTCTAACCTATATTATTACTCACCATTCCCACCACCACCTCCCATTTCACGTTTACTTAGTCATATCATTCTACGTAGAATGCAATTTCATACTTGTCACCCACCCTAAATGTTACCCATGTAACATTATGGTCCTTTTACTACACAACAATTTTATCAGCCACCCTAATTTCTCTAGTCTACCCACTGTCTTGATTTGTCCAATCAGGAATTAATAGTATTTGAATTAAATTCACTGAGTTCAAGACAATGAATATTTGTATGAATAATTATTTAGCAAACTATCCCCTTCCCCCCCATCTTGTCAATTTTCCCAGCGCATCAGGTTATACATTTATAAGTTTAAAATTAGTAGTAACCAAAATATCCAGTTCTGAAGCCGATCTAACATCATTTAGATATCAGGGATAATTGGATAGAAATTTTGTCTTCCGGTTATTTATTAAATACAAATGTAAGCATTCAAATAAACAACATTATTAATCAAATATATACAGGTATCTCGTGTATATGGGTGACATAGGGGATGGCGTGGTAGCAAAATACAATTAGATCAAGTGTTTGTAGACAAAGGTTGAATCCCATTTAGAATGTAATCGAATAGGTAAGAGATTGCAAAATGTAGTGAGTGATAGTCAAGATTCGTCGAATAGTAACAATAACAATAATAGAAAGCATTGTATTCAGTTCATTTATTCGGTCTTAAAATGTTGTAAAGTCAATAAAAGTAGGAAGAGGATTGAGTGATATTCAATTCATTCTGTGTACCTTGATTATTATTTGCAATAATAATAAATAATAATAGCAATAACATTAACATAATTATAGTAACAATAATAATAATAATAATATTATTATTATTATTATTATTATAAATATTATTATTATTATTCATATGTATTTTGAACAAGAGTGGTATTGGATAGGGTAGACTTGAATTATAGAAATGCACATAAAGAGAGGAAGAGAAATATGCATTAATCAAATTAAATCGTCGTATGATTTAGGTGGAGATCGGTTTCATGGATCTTACGTCGGCCATGGCAGGAGAAGTGGTTGAACGTACTTCTTCTGTATTCACAGTTCCTGGCCTCTTGACCCGCATAGCTATCGCCTATGTCATTTTAGGTTGTTTGAGTCTAACCTATAATTATTACTCACCATTCCCCACCACCACCTCCCATTTCACAGTTTTACTTAGTCAATATCATTCTACGTAGAATGCAATTTCATACTTGTCAACCCACCCTAAATGTTACCCATGTAAAATTATGGTCTTTTACTACACAACAATTTTTATCAGCCACCCTAATTTCTCTAGTCTACCCACTGTCTTGATTTGTCCAATCAGGAATTAATAGTATTTGAATTAAATTCACTGATTTCAAGACAATGAATATTTGTATGAATACATTATTTAGCAAACTATCCCACTCCCCCCATCTTGTCAATTTTCCCAGCTCATCAGGTTATACATTTATAAGTTTAAAATTAGTAGTAACCAAAATATCCAGTTCTGAAGCCGATCTAACATCATTTAGATATCAGGGATAATTGGATAGAAATTTTGTCTTCCGGTTATTTATTAAATACAAATGTAAGCATTCAAATAAACAACATTATTAATCAAATATATACAGGTATCTATATGTGTATGGGTGACATAGGGGATGGCGTGGTAGCAAAATACAATTAGATCAAGTGTTTGTAGACAAAGGTTGAATCCCATTTAGAATGTAATCGAATAGGTAAGAGATTGCAAAATGTAGTGAGTGATAGTCAAGATTCGTCGAATAGTAACAATAACAATAATAGAAAGCATTGTATTCAGTTCATTTATTCGGTCTTAAAATGTTGTAAAGTCAATAAAAGTAGGAAGAGATTGAGTGATATTCAATTCATTCTGTGTACCTTGATTATTATTTGCAATAATAATAAATAATAATAGCAATAACATTAACAATAATTATAGTAACAATAATAATAATAATAATTATTATTATTATTATTATTATAAATATTATTATTATTCATATATGTATTTTTGAACAAGAGTGGTATTTGGATAGGGTAGACTTGAATTATAGAAATGCACATAAGAGAGGAAGAGAAATATGCATTAATCAAATTAAATCGTCGTATGATTTAGGTGGAGATCGGTTTCATGGATCTTACGTCGGCCATGGCAGGAGAAGTGGTTGAACGTACTTCTTCTGTATTCACAGTTCCTGGCCTCTTGACCCGCATAGCTATCGCCTATGTCATTTTAGGTTGTTTGAGTCTAACCTATAATTATTACTCACCATTCCCCACCACCACCTCCCATTTCACAGTTTTACTTAGTCAATATCATTCTACGTAGAATGCAATTTCATACTTGTCAACCCACCCTAAATGTTACCCATGTAAAATTATGGTCTTTTACTACACAACAATTTTTATCAGCCACCCTAATTTCTCTAGTCTACCCACTGTCTTGATTTGTCCAATCAGGAATTAATAGTATTTGAATTAAATTCACTGATTTCAAGACAATGAATATTTGTATGAATACATTATTTAGCAAACTATCCCACTCCCCCCATCTTGTCAATTTTCCCAGCTCATCAGGTTATACATTTATAAGTTTAAAATTAGTAGTAACCAAAATATCCAGTTCTGAAGCCGATCTAACATCATTTAGATATCAGGGATAATTGGATAGAAATTTTGTCTTCCGGTTATTTATTAAATACAAATGTAAGCATTCAAATAAACAACATTATTAATCAAATATATACAGGTATCTATATGTGTATGGGTGACATAGGGGATGGCGTGGTAGCAAAATACAATTAGATCAAGTGTTTGTAGACAAAGGTTGAATCCCATTTAGAATGTAATCGAATAGGTAAGAGATTGCAAAATGTAGTGAGTGATAGTCAAGATTCGTCGAATAGTAACAATAACAATAATAGAAAGCATTGTATTCAGTTCATTTATTCGGTCTTAAAATGTTGTAAAGTCAATAAAAGTAGGAAGAGATTGAGTGATATTCAATTCATTCTGTGTACCTTGATTATTATTTGCAATAATAATAAATAATAATAGCAATAACATTAACAATAATTATAGTAACAATAATAATAATAATATATTATTATTATTATTATTATAAATATTATTATTATTATTATTCATATATGTATTTTTGAACAAGAGTGGTATTTGGATAGGGTAGACTTGAATTATAGAAATGCACATAAAGAGAGGAAGAGAAATATGCATTAATCAAATTAAATCGTCGTATGATTTAGGTGGAGATCGGTTTCATGGATCTTACGTCGGCCATGGCAGGAGAAGTGGTTGAACGTACTTCTTCTGTATTCACAGTTCCTGGCCTCTTGACCCGCATAGCTATCGCCTATGTCATTTTAGGTTGTTTGAGTCTAACCTATAATTATTACTCACCATTCCCCACCACCACCTCCCATTTCACAGTTTTACTTAGTCAATATCATTCTACGTAGAATGCAATTTCATACTTGTCAACCCACCCTAAATGTTACCCATGTAAAATTATGGTCTTTTACTACACAACAATTTTTATCAGCCACCCTAATTTCTCTAGTCTACCCACTGTCTTGATTTGTCCAATCAGGAATTAATAGTATTTGAATTAAATTCACTGATTTCAAGACAATGAATATTTGTATGAATACATTATTTAGCAAACTATCCCACTCCCCCCATCTTGTCAATTTTCCCAGCTCATCAGGTTATACATTTATAAGTTTAAAATTAGTAGTAACCAAAATATCCAGTTCTGAAGCCGATCTAACATCATTTAGATATCAGGGATAATTGGATAGAAATTTTGTCTTCCGGTTATTTATTAAATACAAATGTAAGCATTCAAATAAACAACATTATTAATCAAATATATACAGGTATCTATATGTGTATGGGTGACATAGGGGATGGCGTGGTAGCAAAATACAATTAGATCAAGTGTTTGTAGACAAAGGTTGAATCCCATTTAGAATGTAATCGAATAGGTAAGAGATTGCAAAATGTAGTGAGTGATAGTCAAGATTCGTCGAATAGTAACAATAACAATAATAGAAAGCATTGTATTCAGTTCATTTATTCGGTCTTAAAATGTTGTAAAGTCAATAAAAGTAGGAAGAGATTGAGTGATATTCAATTCATTCTGTGTACCTTGATTATTATTTGCAATAATAATAAATAATAATAGCAATAACATTAACAATAATTATAGTAACAATAATAATAATAATATATTATTATTATTATTATTATAAATATTATTATTATTATTCATATATGTATTTTTGAACAAGAGTGGTATTTGGATAGGGTAGACTTGAATTATAGAAATGCACATAAAGAGAGGAAGAGAAATATGCATTAATCAAATTAAATCGTCGTATGATTTAGGTGGAGATCGGTTTCATGGATCTTACGTCGGCCATGGCAGGAGAAGTGGTTGAACGTACTTCTTCTGTATTCACAGTTCCTGGCCTCTTGACCCGCATAGCTATCGCCTATGTCATTTTAGGTTGTTTGAGTCTAACCTATAATTATTACTCACCATTCCCCACCACCACCTCCCATTTCACAGTTTTACTTAGTCAATATCATTCTACGTAGAATGCAATTTCATACTTGTCAACCCACCCTAAATGTTACCCATGTAAAATTATGGTCTTTTACTACACAACAATTTTTATCAGCCACCCTAATTTCTCTAGTCTACCCACTGTCTTGATTTGTCCAATCAGGAATTAATAGTATTTGAATT
>JALJAT010000143.1:25000-30000 GCA_034768735.1 Schistosoma mekongi | reverse complement strand
AGTAACAATAACAATAATAGAAAGCATTGTATTCAGTTCATTTATTCGGTCTTAAAATGTTGTAAAGTCAATAAAAGTAGGAAGAGATTGAGTGATATTCAATTCATTCTGTGTACCTTGATTATTATTTGCAATAATAATAAATAATAATAGCAATAACATTAACAATAATTATAGTAACAATAATAATAATAATAATAATTATTATTTATTATTATTATAATATTATTATTATTATTCATATATGTATTTTGAACAAGAGTGGTATTTGGATAGTAGACTTGAATTATAGAAATGCACATAAAGAGAGGAAGAGAAATATGCATTAATCAAATTAAATCGTCGTATGATTTAGGTGGAGATCGGTTTCATGGATCTTACGTCGGCCATGGCAGGAGAAGTGGTTGAACGTACTTCTTCTGTATTCACAGTTCCTGGCCTCTTGACCCGCATAGCTATCGCCTATGTCATTTTAGGTTGTTTGAGTCTAACCTATAATTATTACTCACCATTCCCCACCACCACCTCCCATTTCACAGTTTTACTTAGTCAATATCATTCTACGTAGAATGCAATTTCATACTTGTCAACCCACCCTAAATGTTACCCATGTAAAATTATGGTCTTTTACTACACAACAATTTTTATCAGCCACCCTAATTTCTCTAGTCTACCCACTGTCTTGATTTGTCCAATCAGGAATTAATAGTATTTGAATTAAATTCACTGATTTCAAGACAATGAATATTTGTATGAATACATTATTTAGCAAACTATCCCACTCCCCCCATCTTGTCAATTTTCCCAGCTCATCAGGTTATACATTTATAAGTTTAAAATTAGTAGTAACCAAAATATCCAGTTCTGAAGCCGATCTAACATCATTTAGATATCAGGGATAATTGGATAGAAATTTTGTCTTCCGGTTATTTATTAAATACAAATGTAAGCATTCAAATAAACAACATTATTAATCAAATATATACAGGTATCTATATGTGTATGGGTGACATAGGGGATGGCGTGGTAGCAAAATACAATTAGATCAAGTGTTTGTAGACAAAGGTTGAATCCCATTTAGAATGTAATCGAATAGGTAAGAGATTGCAAAATGTAGTGAGTGATAGTCAAGATTCGTCGAATAGTAACAATAACAATAATAGAAAGCATTGTATTCAGTTCATTTATTCGGTCTTAAAATGTTGTAAAGTCAATAAAAGTAGGAAGAGATTGAGTGATATTCAATTCATTCTGTGTACCTTGATTATTATTTGCAATAATAATAAATAATAATAGCAATAACATTAACAATAATTATAGTAACAATAATAATAATAATAATATTATTATTATTATTATTATAATATTATTATTATTATTCATATATGTATTTTTGAACAAGAGTGGTATTTGGATAGGGTAGACTTGAATTATAGAAATGCACATAAAGAGAGGAAGAGAAATATGCATTAATCAAATTAAATCGTCGTATGATTTAGGTGGAGATCGGTTTCATGGATCTTACGTCGGCCATGGCAGGAGAAGTGGTTGAACGTACTTCTTCTGTATTCACAGTTCCTGGCCTCTTGACCCGCATAGCTATCGCCTATGTCATTTTAGGTTGTTTGAGTCTAACCTATAATTATTACTCACCATTCCCCACCACCACCTCCCATTTCACAGTTTTACTTAGTCAATATCATTCTACGTAGAATGCAATTTCATACTTGTCAACCCACCCTAAATGTTACCCATGTAAAATTATGGTCTTTTACTACACAACAATTTTTATCAGCCACCCTAATTTCTCTAGTCTACCCACTGTCTTGATTTGTCCAATCAGGAATTAATAGTATTTGAATTAAATTCACTGATTTCAAGACAATGAATATTTGTATGAATACATTATTTAGCAAACTATCCCACTCCCCCCATCTTGTCAATTTTCCCAGCTCATCAGGTTATACATTTATAAGTTTAAAATTAGTAGTAACCAAAATATCCAGTTCTGAAGCCGATCTAACATCATTTAGATATCAGGGATAATTGGATAGAAATTTTGTCTTCCGGTTATTTATTAAATACAAATGTAAGCATTCAAATAAACAACATTATTAATCAAATATATACAGGTATCTATATGTGTATGGGTGACATAGGGGATGGCGTGGTAGCAAAATACAATTAGATCAAGTGTTTGTAGACAAAGGTTGAATCCCATTTAGAATGTAATCGAATAGGTAAGAGATTGCAAAATGTAGTGAGTGATAGTCAAGATTCGTCGAATAGTAACAATAACAATAATAGAAAGCATTGTATTCAGTTCATTTATTCGGTCTTAAAATGTTGTAAAGTCAATAAAAGTAGGAAGAGATTGAGTGATATTCAATTCATTCTGTGTACCTTGATTATTATTTGCAATAATAATAAATAATAATAGCAATAACATTAACAATAATTATAGTAACAATAATAATAATAATTATTATTATTATTATTATAATATTATTATTATTATTATTCATATATGTATTTTTGAACAAGAGTGGTATTTGGATAGGGTAGACTTGAATTATAGAAATGCACATAAGAGAGGAAGAGAAATATGCATTAATCAAATTAAATCGTCGTATGATTTAGGTGGAGATCGGTTTCATGGATCTTACGTCGGCCATGGCAGGAGAAGTGGTTGACGTACTTCTTCTGTATTCACAGTTCTGGCCTCTTGACCCGCATAGCTATCGCCTATGTCATTTAGGTTGTTTGAGTCTAACCTATAATTATTACTCACCATTCCCACCACCACCTCCCATTTCACAGTTTTACTTAGTCAATATCATTCTACGTAGAATGCAATTTCATACTTGTCAACCCACCCTAAATGTTACCCATGTAAAATTAATGGTCTTTACTACACAACAATTTTATCAGCCACCCTAATTTCTCTAGTCTACCCACTGTCTTGATTTGTCCAATCAGGAATTAATAGTATTTGAATTAAATTCACTGATTTCAAGACAATGAATATTTGTATGAATACATTATTAGCAAAAACGTCTTGAAATCAGTGAATTTAATTCAAATACTAGTAATTGCCTATATGACAAATCAGACAGTGGTTGACTAGAGAATTTAGTGGTGGCTGATAAAAATTGTTGTGTAGTAAAAAGACCATGAATTTTACATGGGTACATTTCAGGGTGGGTGGACCAGTATGAAATTGCATTCTCGTAGATATGATATGGACTAAGTAAAACTGTGAAATGGGGTGGTGGTGAGGAATGGTGAGTAATAATTATAGGTTAGACTCAAACAACCTAAAATGACATAGGCGATAGCTATGCGGGTCAAGAGGCCAGGAACTGTGAATACAGAAGAAGTACGTTCAACCACTTCTCCTGCCATGGCCGACGTAAGATCCATGAAACCGATCTCCACCTAAATCATACGACGATTTAATTTGATTAATGCATATTTCTCTTCCTCTCTTTATGTGCATTTCTATAATTCAAGTCTACCCTATCCAAATACCACTCTTGTTCAAAAATACATATATGAATAATAATAATAATATTATAATATATAATAATAATAATATTATTATTATTATTATTGTTACTATAATTATTGTTAATGTTATTGCTATTATTATTTATTATTATTGCAAATAATAATCAAGGTACACAGAATGAATTGAATATCACTCAATCTCTTCCTACTTTTATTGACTTTACAACATTTTAAGACCGAATAAATGAACTGAATACAATGCTTTCTATTATTGTTATTGTTACTATTCGACGAATCTTGACTATCACTCACTACATTTTGCAATCTCTTACCTATTCGATTACATTCTAAATGGGATTCAACCTTTGTCTACAAACACTTGATCTAATTGTATTTTGCTACCACGCCATCCCCTATGTCACCCATACACATATAGATACCTGTATATATTTGATTAATAATGTTGTTTATTTGAATGCTTACATTTGTATTTAATAAATAACCGGAAGACAAAATTTCTATCCAATTATCCCTGATATCTAAATGATGTTAGATCGGCTTCAGAACTGGATATTTTGGTTACTACTAATTTTAAACTTATAAATGTATAACCTGATGAGCTGGGAAAATTGACAAGATGGGGGGAGTGGGATAGTTTGCTAAATAATGTATTCATACAAATATTCATTGTCTTGAAATCAGTGAATTTAATTCAAATACTATTAATTCCTGATTGGACAAATCAAGACAGTGGGTAGACTAGAGAAATTAGGGTGGCTGATAAAAATTGTTGTGTAGTAAAAGACCATAATTTTACATGGGTAACATTTAGGGTGGGTTGACAAGTATGAAATTGCATTCTACGTAGAATGATATTGACTAAGTAAAACTGTGAAATGGGAGGTGGTGGTGGGGAATGGTGAGTAATAATTATAGGTTAGACTCAAACAACCTAAAATGACATAGGCGATAGCTATGCGGGTCAAGAGGCCAGGAACTGTGAATACAGAAGAAGTACGTTCAACCACTTCTCCTGCCATGGCCGACGTAAGATCCATGAAACCGATCTCCACCTAAATCATACGACGATTTAATTTGATTAATGCATATTTCTCTTCCTCTCTTTATGTGCATTTCTATAATTCAAGTCTACCCTATCCAAATACCACTCTTGTTCAAAAATACATATATGAATAATAATAATAATATTTATAATAATAATAATAATAATATTATTATTATTATTATTGTTACTATAATTATTGTTAATGTTATTGCTATTATTATTTATTATTATTGCAAATAATAATCAAGGTACACAGAATGAATTGAATATCACTCAATCTCTTCCTACTTTTATTGACTTTACAACATTTTAAGACCGAATAAATGAACTGAATACAATGCTTTCTATTATTGTTATTGTTACTATTCGACGAATCTTGACTATCACTCACTACATTTTGCAATCTCTTACCTATTCGATTACA
>JALJAT010000143.1:17500-20000 GCA_034768735.1 Schistosoma mekongi | reverse complement strand
CTAGAGAAATTAGGGTGGCTGATAAAAATTGTTGTGTAGTAAAAGACCATAATTTTACATGGGTAACATTTAGGGTGGGTTGACAAGTATGAAATTGCATTCTACGTAGAATGATATTGACTAAGTAAAACTGTGAAATGGGAGGTGGTGGTGGGGAATGGTGAGTAATAATTATAGGTTAGACTCAAACAACCTAAAATGACATAGGCGATAGCTATGCGGGTCAAGAGGCCAGGAACTGTGAATACAGAAGAAGTACGTTCAACCACTTCTCCTGCCATGGCCGACGTAAGATCCATGAAACCGATCTCCACCTAAATCATACGACGATTTAATTTGATTAATGCATATTTCTCTTCCTCTCTTTATGTGCATTTCTATAATTCAAGTCTACCCTATCCAAATACCACTCTTGTTCAAAAATACATATATGAATAATAATAATAATATTTATAATAATAATAATAATAATATATTATTATTATTATTATTATTGTTACTATAATTATTGTTAATGTTATTGCTATTATTATTTATTATTATTGCAAATAATAATCAAGGTACACAGAATGAATTGAATATCACTCAATCTCTTCCTACTTTTATTGACTTTACAACATTTTAAGACCGAATAAATGAACTGAATACAATGCTTTCTATTATTGTTATTGTTACTATTCGACGAATCTTGACTATCACTCACTACATTTTGCAATCTCTTACCTATTCGATTACATTCTAAATGGGATTCAACCTTTGTCTACAAACACTTGATCTAATTGTATTTTGCTACCACGCCATCCCCTATGTCACCCATACACATATAGATACCTGTATATATTTGATTAATAATGTTGTTTATTTGAATGCTTACATTTGTATTTAATAAATAACCGGAAGACAAAATTTCTATCCAATTATCCCTGATATCTAAATGATGTTAGATCGGCTTCAGAACTGGATATTTTGGTTACTACTAATTTTAAACTTATAAATGTATAACCTGATGAGCTGGGAAAATTGACAAGATGGGGGGAGTGGGATAGTTTGCTAAATAATGTATTCATACAAATATTCATTGTCTTGAAATCAGTGAATTTAATTCAAATACTATTAATTCCTGATTGGACAAATCAAGACAGTGGGTAGACTAGAGAAATTAGGGTGGCTGATAAAAATTGTTGTGTAGTAAAAGACCATAATTTTACATGGGTAACATTTAGGGTGGGTTGACAAGTATGAAATTGCATTCTACGTAGAATGATATTGACTAAGTAAAACTGTGAAATGGGAGGTGGTGGTGGGGAATGGTGAGTAATAATTATAGGTTAGACTCAAACAACCTAAAATGACATAGGCGATAGCTATGCGGGTCAAGAGGCCAGGAACTGTGAATACAGAAGAAGTACGTTCAACCACTTCTCCTGCCATGGCCGACGTAAGATCCATGAAACCGATCTCCACCTAAATCATACGACGATTTAATTTGATTAATGCATATTTCTCTTCCTCTCTTTATGTGCATTTCTATAATTCAAGTCTACCCTATCCAAATACCACTCTTGTTCAAAAATACATATATGAATAATAATAATAATATTTATAATAATAATAATAATAATAATTATTATTATTATTATTGTTACTATAATTATTGTTAATGTTATTGCTATTATTATTTATTATTATTGCAAATAATAATCAAGGTACACAGAATGAATTGAATATCACTCAATCTCTTCCTACTTTTATTGACTTTACAACATTTTAAGACCGAATAAATGAACTGAATACAATGCTTTCTATTATTGTTATTGTTACTATTCGACGAATCTTGACTATCACTCACTACATTTTGCAATCTCTTACCTATTCGATTACATTCTAAATGGGATTCAACCTTTGTCTACAAACACTTGATCTAATTGTATTTTGCTACCACGCCATCCCCTATGTCACCCATACACATATAGATACCTGTATATATTTGATTAATAATGTTGTTTATTTGAATGCTTACATTTGTATTTAATAAATAACCGGAAGACAAAATTTCTATCCAATTATCCCTGATATCTAAATGATGTTAGATCGGCTTCAGAACTGGATATTTTGGTTACTACTAATTTTAAACTTATAAATGTATAACCTGATGAGCTGGGAAAATTGACAAGATGGGGGGAGTGGGATAGTTTGCTAAATAATGTATTCATACAAATATTCATTGTCTTGAAATCAGTGAATTTAATTCAAATACTATTAATTCCTGATTGGACAAATCAAGACAGTGGGTAGACTAGAGAAATTAGGGTGGCTGATAAAAATTGTTGTGTAGTAAAAGACCATAATTTTACATGGGTAACATTTAGGGTGGGTTGACAAGTATGAAATTGCATTCTACGTAGAATGATATTGACTAAGTAAAACTGTGAAATGGGAGGTGGTGGTGGGGAATGGTGAGTAATAATTATAGGTTAGACTCAAACAACCTAAAATGACA
>JALJAT010000143.1:0-12500 GCA_034768735.1 Schistosoma mekongi | reverse complement strand
AATAAATGAACTGAATACAATGCTTTCTATTATTGTTATTGTTACTATTCGACGAATCTTGACTATCACTCACTACATTTTGCAATCTCTTACCTATTCGATTACATTCTAAATGGGATTCAACCTTTGTCTACAAACACTTGATCTAATTGTATTTTGCTACCACGCCATCCCCTATGTCACCCATACACATATAGATACCTGTATATATTTGATTAATAATGTTGTTTATTTGAATGCTTACATTTGTATTTAATAAATAACCGGAAGACAAAATTTCTATCCAATTATCCCTGATATCTAAATGATGTTAGATCGGCTTCAGAACTGGATATTTTGGTTACTACTAATTTTAAACTTATAAATGTATAACCTGATGAGCTGGGAAAATTGACAAGATGGGGGGAGTGGGATAGTTTGCTAAATAATGTATTCATACAAATATTCATTGTCTTGAAATCAGTGAATTTAATTCAAATACTATTAATTCCTGATTGGACAAATCAAGACAGTGGGTAGACTAGAGAAATTAGGGTGGCTGATAAAATTGTTGTGTAGTAAAAGACCATAATTTTACATGGGTAACATTTAGGGTGGGTTGACAAGTATGAAATTGCATTCTACGTAGAATGATATTGACTAAGTAAACTGTGAAATGGGAGGTGGTGGTGGGGAATGGTGAGTAATAATTATAGGTTAGACTCAAACAACCTAAAATGACATAGGCGATAGCTATGCGGTCAAGAGGCCAGAACTGTGAATACAGAAGAATTACGTTCAACTCCTTCTCCTGCCATGGCCGACGTAAGATCCATGAAACCGATCTCCACCTAAATCATACGACGATTTAATTTGATTAATGCATATTTCTCTTCCTCTCTTTATGTGCATTTCTATAATTCAAGTCTACCATATCCAAATACCACTCTTGTTCAAAAATACATATAATAATAAGAATATTATAATAATAAAAAAACAATGATTATTTTTATTATTATTGTTACTATAATTATTGTTAATGTTATTGTTATTATTATTTATTATTATTGCAAATAATAATCAAGGTACACAGAATGAATTGAATATCACTCACCTCTTCCTACTTTATTGACTTTACAACATTTTAAGACCGAATAACATGAACTGAATACAATGCTTTCTATTATTGTTATTGTTACTATTCGACGAATCTTGACTATCACTCACTACATTTTGCAATCTCTTACCTATTCGATTACATTCTAAATGGGATTCAACCTTTGTCTACAACACTTGATCTAATTGTATTTTGCTACCACGCCATCCCCTATGTCACCCATACTACAGAGATACCTGTATATATTTGATTATAATGTTGTTTATTTGAATGCTTACATTTGTATTTAATAAATAACTGGAAGACAAAATTTCTATCCAATTATCCCTGATATCTAAATGTGTTAGATCGGCTTCAGAACTGGATATTTTGGTTACTACTAATTTTAAACTTATAAATGTATAACCTGATGCGCTGGGAAAATTGACAAGATGGGGGGGAGTGGGATAGTTTGCTAAATAATGTATTCATACAAATATTCATTGTCTTGAAATCAGTGAATTTAATTCAAATACTATTAATTCCTGATTGGACAAATCAAGACAGTGGGTAGACTAGAGAAATTAGGGTGGCTGATAAAAATTGTTGTGTAGTAAAAGACCATAATTTTACATGGTAACATTTAGGGTGGGTTGACAAGTATGAAATTGCATTCTACGTAGAATGATATTGACTAAGTAAAACTGTGAAATGGGAGGTGGTGGTGGGGAACATGAGGAGTAATTTTTAATATAGGTTAGACTCAAACAACCTAAAATGACAGAGGCGATAGCAATGCGGGCAAGAGGCCAGAACTGTGAATACAGAAGCTAGTACTGTTCAATCCTTCTCCTGCCATGGCCAGACCGTTAAGTACATGAAAACCGATCTCCACCTAACATCATCGACGATTTTAATTTGATTAATGCATATTTCTCTTCCTCTCTTTATGTGCATTTCTATAATTCAAGTCTACCATATCCAAATACCACTCTTGTTCAAAAAATACATATAATAATAAGAATATTTATAATAATAAAAAAAACAATGATTATTTTATTATTATTGTTACTATAATTATTGTTAATGTTATTGTTATTATTATTTATTATTATTGCAAATAATAATCAAGGTACACAGAATGATTGAATATCACTCAACTCTTCCTACTTTTATTACCTTTACAACATTTTAAGACCGAATAAATGAACTGAATACAATGCTTTCTATTATTGTTATTGTTACTATTCGACGAATCTTGACTATCACTCACTACATTTTGCAATCTCTTACTTGCGATACATCTAAATGGGATTCAACCTTTGTCTACAAACACTTGATCTAATTGTATTTTGCTACCACGCCATCCCCTATGTCACCCATATACAGAGATACCTGTATATATTTGATTAATAATGTGTTATTGAATGCTTACATTGTATTTAATAAATAACTGGAAGACAAAATTTCTATCCAATTATCCCTGATATCTAAATGATGTTAGATCGGCTTCAGAACTGGATATTTTGGTTAATACTAATTTTAAACTTATAAATGTATAACCTGATGCGATGGGAAAATTGACAAGATGGGGGGGGGGGGATAGTTTGCTAAATAATGTATTCATACAAATATTCATTGTCTTGAAATCAGTGAATTTAATTCAAATACTATTAATTCCTGATTGGACAAATCAAGACGGGGGTAGACTAGAGAAATTAGGGTGGCTGATAAAAAAAATTGTTGTGTAGTAAAAGACCATAATTTTACATGGGTAACATTTAGGGTGGGTTGACAAGTATGAAATTGCATTCTACGTAGAATGATATTGACTAAGTAAAACTGTGAAATGGGAGGTGGTGGTGGGGAATGGTGAGTAATAATTATAGGTTAGACTCAAACAACCTAAAATGACATAGGCCGATAGCAATGCGGGTCAAGAGGCCAGAACTGTGAATACAGAAGTAGTACGTTCAACTCCTTCTCCTGCCATGGCCGACGTAAGATCCATGAAACCGATCTCCACCTAAATCATACGACGATTTTAATTTGATTAATGCATATTTCTCTTCCTCTCTTTATGTGCATTTCTATAATTCAAGTCTACCATATCCAAATACCACTCTTGTTCAAAAATACATTAATAATAAGAATATTTATAATAATAAAAAAACACAATGTTATTGTTATTATTATTATTATTATTATTATTATTATTATTATTATTATTATTATTATTGCAAATAATAATCAAGGTACACAGAATGAATTGAATATCACTCAACCTCTTCCTACTTTTATTGACTTTACAACATTTTAAGACCGAATAAATGAACTGAATACAATGCTTTCTATTATTGTTATTGTTACTATCGACGAATCTTGACTATCACTCACTACATTTTGCAATCTCTTACCTATTCGATTACATTCTAAATGGGATTCAACCTTTGTCTACAAACACTTGATCTAATTGTATTTTGCTACCACGCCATCCCCTATGTCACCATATACAGAGATACCTGTATATATTTGATTAATAATGTTGTTGTTTATTGAATGCTTACATTGTATTTAATAAATAACTGGAAGACAAAATTTCTATCCAATTATCCCTGATATCTAAATGATGTTAGATCGGCTTCAGAATGGATATTTTGTTACTACTAATTTTAAACTTATAAATGTATAACCTGATGCGCTGGGAAAATTGACAAGATGGGGGAAAGGGATAGTTTGCTAAATAATGTATTCATACAAATATTCATTGTCTTGAAATCAGTGAATTTAATTCAAATACTATTAATTCCTGATTGGACAAATCAAGACAGTGGGTAGACTAGAGAAATTAGGGTGGCTGATAAAAAATTGTTGTGTAGTAAAAGCACCAGAATTTTACATGGGTAACATTTAGGGTGGGTTGACAAGTATGAAATTGCATTCTACGTAGAATGATATTGACTAAGTAAAAACTGTGAAATGGGAGGTGGTGGTGGGGAATGGTGAGTAATAATATAGGTTAGACTCAAACAACCTAAAATGACATAGGCGATAGCAATGCGGGTCAAGAGGCCAGAACTGTGAATACAGAAGTAGTCGTCTCAACTCCTTCTCCTGCCATGGCCGACGTAAGATCCATGAAACCGATCTCCACCTATATCATCGACGATTAATTTGATTAATGAATATTTCTCTCCTCTCTTTTATGTGCCTTTCTAAAATTCAAGTCTACAGATATCACATACCACTCTTGTTCAAAAATACATATAATAATAAGAATATTTATAATAATAAAAAAAAACAATGATTATTTTATTATTATTGTTACTATAATTATTGTTAATGTTATTGTTATTATTATTATTATTATTGCAAATAATAATCAAGGTAACAGAATGAATTGAATATCACTCAACCTCTTCCTACTTTTATTCACTTTACAACATTTTAAGACCGAATAAATGAACTGAATAAATTTCTTCGATTATTGTTATTGTTACTATTCGACGAATCTTGACTATCACTCACTACATTTTGCAATCTCTTACCTATTCGATTACATTCTAAATGGGATTCAACCTTTGTCTACAAACACTGATCTAATTGTATTTTGCTACCACGCCATCCCCTATGTCACCATATACAGAGATACCTGTATATATTTGATTAATAATGTTGTTTATTGAATGCTTACATTTGTATTTAATAAATAACTGGAAGACAAAATTTCTATCCAATTATCCCTGGATATCTAAATGATGTTAGTCGGCTTAGAAAGGGATATTTTGGTTACTACTAATTTTAAACTTATAAAGTATAACCTGATGCGCTGGGAAAATTGACAAGATGGGGGGAGTGGGATAGTTTGCTAAATAATGTATTCATACAAATATCATTGTCTTGAAATCAGTGAATTTAATTCAAATACTATTAATTCTGATTGGACAAATCAAGACAGTGGGTAGACTAGAGAAATTAGGGTGGCTGATAAAAATTGTTGTGTAGTAAAAGACCATGAATTTTACATGGGTAACATTTAGGGTGGGTGACAAGTATGAAATTGCATTCTACGTAGAATGATATTGACTAAGTAAAAACTGTGAAATGGGAGGTGGTGGTGGGGAATGGTGAGTAATAATATAGGTTAGACTCAAACAACCTAAAATGACATAGGCGATAGCAATGCGGGTCAAGAGGCCAGAACGTGAATACAGAAGTAGTACGTTCAAATCCTTCTCCTGCCATGGCCGACGTAAGATCCATGAAACCGATCTCCACCTAAATCATACGACGATTTTAATTTGATTAATGCAATTTCGCTTCCGTCTCTTTATGTTGGCTTCTATAATCAAGTCTACCCATACGCCAAATACCACTCTTGTTCAAAAATACATATAATAATAAGAATATTTATAATAATAAAAAAACACAATGTTATTGTTATTATTATTATTGTTACTATAATTATTGTTAATGTTATTGTTATTATTATTATTATTATTGCAAATAATAATCAAGGTAACAGAATGAATTGAATATCACTCAACCTCTTCCTACTTTTATTCACTTTACAACATTTTAAGACCGAATAAATGAACTGAATACAATGCTTTCTATGATTGTTATTGTTACTATTCGACGAATCTTGACTATCACTCACTACATTTTGCAATCTCTTACCTATTCGATTACATTCTAAATGGGATTCAACCTTTGTCTACAAACACTGATCTAATTGTATTTTGCTACCACGCCATCCCCTATGTCACCATATACAGAGATACCTGTATATATTTGATTAATAATGTTGTTTATTGAATGCTTACATTTGTATTTAATAAATAACTGGAAGACAAAAATTTCTATCCAATTATCCCTGGATATCTAAATGATGTTAGATCGGCTTCAGAATGGATATTTTGGTTACTACTAATTTTAAACTTATAAATGTATAAACTGATGCGCTGGGGGAAAATTGACCGAGATGTTTTTTTGGGGGGGAAAAGGGATAGTTTGCTAAATAATGTATTCATACAAATATTCATTGTCTTGAAATCAGTGAATTTAATTCAAATACTATTAATTCCTGATGGACAAATCAAGACAGTGGGTAGACTAGAGAAATTAGGGTGGCTGATAAAAATTGTTGTGTAGTAAAAGACCATGAATTTTACATGGGTAACATTTAGGGTGGGTTGACAAGTATGAAATTGCATTCTACGTAGAATGATATTGACTAAGTAAAAACTGTGAAATGGGAGGTGGTGGTGGGGAATGGTGAGTAATAATATAGGTTAGACTCAAACAACCTAAAATGACATAGGCGATAGCAATGCGGGTCAAGAGGCCAGAACTGTGAATACAGAAGTAGTACGTGAAACTCCTTCTCCTGCCATGGCCGACGTAAGATCCATGAAACCGATCTCCACCTAAATCATACGACGATTTTAATTTGATTAATGCATTATTTCTCTTCCTCTCTTTTGTGCATTTCTATAATTCAGTCTACCATAGCCAAAACCCCTCTTGTTCAAAAATACATATAATAATAAGAATATTTATAATAATAAAAAAAAACAATGATTATTTTATTATTATTGTTACTATAATTATGTTAATGTTATTGTTATTATTATTATTATTATTGCAAATAATAATCCAAGGGACCCGAATGGAATTGAATATCACTCAACCTCTTCCTACTTTTATTCACTTTACAACATTTTAAGACCGAATAAATGAACTGAATACAATGCTTTCTATTATTGTTATTGTTACTATTCGACGAATCTTGACTATCACTCACTACATTTTGCAATCTCTTACCTATTCGATTACATTCTAAATGGGATTCAACCTTTGTCTACAAACACTGATCTAATGTATTTTGATACCAAGCCATCCTATGTCACCCCGTACAGAGATACCTGTATATATTGATTAAGAAATTTGTGTATTTTGAATGCTTACATTTGTATTTAATAAATAACTGGAAGACAAAATTTCTATCCAATTATCCCTGATATCTAAATGATGTTAGATCGGCTTCAGAACTGGATCTTTGGTTACTATATTTTCACGTATAAATGTAATACCTGAGCGATGGGAAAATTGACAAGATGGGGGGGGGAAAGGGCTGTTTGCTTAAATATGGATTCATACAAATATTCATGTCTTGAAATCAGTGAATTTAATTACAAATACTATTAATTCTGATTGGACAAATCAAGACAGTGGGTAGACTAGAGAAATTAGGGTGGCTGATAAAAATTGTTGTGTAGTAAAAGACCATAATGTTACATGGGTAACATTTAGGGTGGGTTGACAAGTATGAAAAAAATTGCATTCTACGTAGAATGATATTGACTAAGAAACTGTGAAATGGGAGGTGGTGGTGGGGAATGGTGAGTAATAATTATAGGTTAGACTCAAACAACCTAAAATGACATAGGCGATAGCAATGCGGGTCAAGAGGCCAGAACTTGTGAATTACGAAGTTTAGAAGTTCAAACCCTTCTTGCCATGGCCGACGTAAGATCCATGAAACCGATCTCCACATATATAATAACGACGATTTAATTTGAGTAATGCTATTTCTATTCCGCTCTTTATGTGCATTTCTATAATTCAAGTCTACCATATCCAAATACCACTCTTGTTCAAAAATACATATAATAATAAGAATATTTATAATAATAAAAAAAACAATGATTATTTTTATTATTATTGTTACTATAATTATTGTTAATGTTATTGTTATTATATTTATTATTATTGCAAATAATAATCAAGGTACACAGAATGAATTGAATATCACTCAACCCTTCCTACTGTTTATGGACTTCAACATTTTAAGACAGAATAAAGAACTGGAAGACAATTGCTTCTGTATGTTAGTGTTACTATTCGACGAATCTGACTATCACTCATACATTTTGCAATCTCTAACATTCGATTACATTCTAAAGGATTCAACCTTTGTCTACAAAACTTGATCTAATTGTATTTTGTACACGCCATCCCTATGTCACCCTATACAGATACCTGTATATATTTGATTAATAATGTTGTTATTGAATGCTTACATTTGTATTTAATAAATAACTGTGGAAGAACAAAATTCTATCAATTATCCCGATATTAAACATGATTTTAGATCGGCTTTTCCGAACGGGGATATGTTTGGTTACTACTAATGTTGTTAAACTTATAAATGTATAAACTGATGCTGCTGGGACTCCTATTGAAAAATGGGGGGACAGGGGATAGGTTTGCTAAATAATGTATTGCAATAAAATATTCAATGGTCTTTGAAATCAGTGAATTTAATTCATAATACTATTAATCCTGATATGGACCATATCAAGACAGTGGGTAGCAGATAGAGAAAAGACATTAGGGTGGTGATAAAAATTGTTGTGCTAGTAAAAGAACCATAATTTCTGGGTAAATTAGCGGTGGTGTTGAACAGTTTATGAATATGAATTCTACGTACAGAGAATGATATTGCCTAAGTAAAACGTGAAAGGGAGGTGGTTAGGGGTGGTTGGGGACTGGTGAGTAGTATTAATTATAGGTTACGACTAAACAATAAAATGCAAATAGGCGAGACCAATGCGGGTCAAGAGGCCAGAACTGGATACAAAGTAGTACGTTCAACTTCCTTCTCCTGCCTGGGCCGACGTTATAAGATCCTAATGAAAAACAGATCTCACCTAAATCATACGGACGATTATTTGATTATAGCATATTTCTCTTCCTCGCTTTATGGTGCATTTCTATAATTAAAGTTACCATATCTCAAATACCACTCTTGTTCAAAAATTACCATATAATAATAAGACTATGTATCTAATAAAAAAAACATGATTTATTTTATATTATGTTACTTATTATTGTTAATGTCTATGTAGTTTATTTATAGTATTGAAATAATGAATCAGGTTACACAGAATGATGCATATCACTCAACCTCTTCATTACTTTTATTGACTTTACAACATTTAAGACCGAATAAAATGAACGAATACAATGCTTTCTACTAGGGTTATTGTTACTATTCGAGAAATCTGATACATCACTACCTTTTTGCAATCTTTACCTATTCGATTACATATAAATGGGATTCAACCTTTGTCTACAAAACACTTGATCTAATTGTATTTTGCTACCACGCCCATCCCCTATGTCAAAACACATAGAAGAGGATACCTGGATATATTGATTAATAATGTTGTTTATGTGAAGATTAAATTTGTATTTAATAAATAAATGGAAGACAAAATTTCTATCCAATTATCCTGATATCTAAATGATGTTAGATCGGCTCAGAAACGGGATTTTGGTTATACTAATTTTAAACTTATAAATGTATAACCCTGATGCGGGGAAAATGCAGATGGGGGAGTGGGAATAGTTTGCACCAAATGTATTCATACAAATATTCTTGTTTGGAATCAGTGAATTAATGCAAATACTATTACATCCTGATGGACAACTCCAGACAGTGGGTAGACTAGAGCATTAGGGTGCTGATTAAAAATGTTGTGTAGTAAAAGACCATAATTTTACATGCGTAACATTTAGGTTGGCTGGAACAAGTATGAAATTGCATCTCCGTAGAATGATATTGACTAAGTAAAACTGTGAAAGGGGAGTTGTGGTGGGGGGAATGGGAGTTAAGTATAGGTTAGACTCAACAACCTAAAAGGAAGAAGGCGCTCGCAATGGGGTCACGAGGCCAGAACTTGTGAAACAGACATGTACGGTCAACTCCTTCTACTGCCCATGGCCGAGTAAGACTCCATGAACCGGCTCCACTAAAATATGACGACGAATTAATTTGTTAATGCATATTTCTCGTCTTCTTTTGTGCCCATTTCAGAATCAAGTCTACCTATCCTAAGATACGCACTCTTGTTCAAAAAACCTACATATAATAATAAGAAATATTATAATAATAAAAAAAACAATGATTATTTTTCATTATTACTGTTACTAGAATATTGTTAAGTTATTTCGTTATTATTTATTATTATTGAAAATAAATCAAGGTACACCCAGAATGAATTGAATATCACTCAACCTCTTCCGACTTTTATTCATTTACACATTTTAAGACCGAATAAATAGCGAACATGCTTTCATTATTGTTATGTTACTATTCGACGAATCTTGACTTCACTCCACTACATTTTGCAATCTCTACCTATTCGATTACCTTCTAAAGGGATTAAACATTTTCTACAAACACTTGATTAATGTATGTCGCGTACCACGCAATCCCTATGTCACCCACTTACAGAGCATACCGGATATATTTGATGATAATAAGTTTATTGAATGGCTAATTGTATTTAGAATAACTGGAAGAAAAATTTCTATCCAATTATCCTGATATCTAATGATGTTAGATCGGCTTCCAGAACTGGATTATTTTGGTTACTAATAAGTTAAACTTATAAAATGTATAAAACTGAGCGCTGGGAAAATTGACAAGATGGGGGGAAAGGGATAGTTTGATAAATAATGTATTCATACAAAATATTAATTGTATTGAAATCAGTGAATTTAATTCAAATACTATTAATTCCTGATTGGCAAATCAAGACAGTGGGTGAGCTAGAGAAATTAGGTGGCGGATAAAACTTGGGGTGTAGTAAAAGACATAATTTGACATGGGTAACATTTCGGGTGGGTTGAAAAGTATGAACTTGATTTACGTAGAATGATATTGGACTAAGGTAAACTGTGAAATGGTACGGTGGTGGTGGTGGAATGGTGATAATTAATTATAGTTAGACTCAAACAACATAAAAATGACATAGGCGGATCGCAATGCGGTGTCAAGAGGCCAGAATGTGAACTACAGAAGTAGTACGGTCAACTCCTCTCCGGCCAGGCCGACCGTACGATCCATGAAACCGATCTCCACCTAAATCATACGACGATTCATTTTGATTAATGCATATTTCTCTTCCTCGCTTATGGCATTTTATAATCAAGTATACACATCCAAATCACCCCTCTTGTTCAAAAATACATATACGAATAAGAATACTGTATATAAATAAAAAAAAAATGATTATTTTATTAGCTATTGTTACTATATATTTGTTAAATGTTATTGGTATTATTATGATATTATTGGAAATAATAATCAAGGTACACAGAATGAAATTGAATATCACTCAACCTCTTCTACTTTATTAACTTTACAAACAATTTTAAGACCGAAATAAATGAACTGAATCAATGCTTCTATTATTGTTATGTGGTACTACTTCGACGAATCTTGACCTATCCTAACTACATTTTGCAATCTATTACCTCTTCCCGATTACATTCTAAATGGGATTCAACGTTGTCTTACAAACATTGAATCTAATTTATTTGCTACAACGCATCCCCCTATGGCACCCATATACAGAGATACCGTAGATATTTGATTACTAATGCTTGTTTCTTTGAATGCTTACATTGTATTAAAAAAACAAAGGAAGAAAAAATTTCTATACAAATTCCCGCTATTACATGATGTTAGATCGGCGTAGAACGGTATTTTGGTTACTACTATTTTAAACTTATACTGTTATAACTCTTCTTTTTTCTTTGATGAGCTGGGCAAATGACAAGATGGGGGGAAAGGGATAGTTTGATAAATAATGTATTCATACAAAATATTAATTGTATTGAAATCAGTGAATTTAATTCAAATACTATTAATTCCTGATTGGCAAATCAAGACAGTGGGTGAGCTAGAGAAATTAGGTGGCGGATAAAACTTGGGGTGTAGTAAAAGACATAATTTGACATGGGTAACATTTCGGGTGGGTTGAAAAGTATGAACTTGATTTACGTAGAATGATATTGGACTAAGGTAAACTGTGAAATGGTACGGTGGTGGTGGTGGAATGGTGATAATTAATTATAGTTAGACTCAAACAACATAAAAATGACATAGGCGGATCGCAATGCGGTGTCAAGAGGCCAGAATGTGAACTACAGAAGTAGTACGGTCAACTCCTCTCCGGCCAGGCCGACCGTACGATCCATGAAACCGATCTCCACCTAAATCATACGACGATTCATTTTGATTAATGCATATTTTCTTCCTCTCTTTATGTGCATTTCTATAATTCAAGTCTACCCTATCCACAATACCACTCCTTGAATGTCCCAAAATAATATAATAAAAATAAACTATTATACTAAGAAGAATAATATATAATATAATAATAATAATTATATTATTATATTATTATATTATTGTTTACTATAATTAGTGTAAATGTGTATTGTTATTATTTATTTATTATTATTGAAATAAAATCCAAGGTACACAGAATGAATTGCATATCACCAACCTTCTTTCATACTTATTCAACTTACAAACATTTTAGACCGAATAAATGTGAACTGACTA
>JALJAT010000142.1:12812-41253 GCA_034768735.1 Schistosoma mekongi | reverse complement strand
GTGACAACATTATACCCTCTTTGTCTACACATCTCCACTAGCAATCAACTTACACCACAACATTCTCGCCATCACATCTACATGCGGACGAAGGTGGGCCCACAACATTCTACCATCTTCGGTCCTACAAAACTCATCATCTGCCAATCAACTTACAAACACAACTTACGCCATCACTCTACATGGGGAAGAAGGTGGTGCAAAAACATTTACCATCTTTCGTCCTACCCCCCCAAAAAAACATCACAGCCAATACAACTACACCCAAAACATCTAGCCCAGCACCTCTACATGGGGTAAGAGAGGTGGTGACACAAAATTCTACCCCTGCCGTAATCAACAACTCATCACTGCCAATCCCTTAACCCCACAACATCTGCCATCACTCTCCTGGGGAAGAAGGTGAGGCACAACTTTCTACGCTCTTTAGTTCTCTACACAACTCTTCCTGGAAATCAAATTACCACAACATTCTCGCCATCACCTCTACTAGGGGGAAGATGTGGTGCACAACATTCTACCCTCTTTCGTCCTAGACAACTCATCACCGGCCAATCCCACGACACCACAACATCTCGCCATCACCTTATACAGGGGGAAGAAGGTGGTGCAAACATTATACCTCTTTCGTCCCTAACCAACTCATCACGACAATCACTTACACCCACAAATTCGCCATCCCCCTCTACATGGGGAAGAAGGTGGTGCACAACATGCTACCCTCTCGTCGCACAAAACCATCACCGCCAACAATTACACCCATCCACATATCGCCATCATCTTTACATTGTGGAAGAAGGTGTGACAAACATTTACTCTCTTTCGTCATACACAATCATCACCGCCAATCAACTTACACCCACAACATCTCGCCATCACTTACACCCCTGCGAAAGAAGGGGTGCACAACATTCAACCATTCTTTCGTTCAACACAACTAATCCCGCAATCACTTACACCCACAACATTCGCCATCATCTTTACATGTGGAAGAAGGTTGTGCAACATTCTACCATCTTTTCGTTACACAACTTCATCACCGCCAATCAACTTACCCCCACAACTTCCCCAAGACCCCCCCGCCAAAAAATCACCTCTCCGGGGGAAGAGGTGGTGAACAAATTCTACCTCTTGTCGTCCTACACAAATCATCACGATAATCAAACCTTACACCCACCCACATCTCGCCATCACCTCTACATGGGGAAGAAGGTGGTGCACAACATTCTACCCGCTTTCGTCACACAATCATCACCGCCAATCAACTACACCACAACATCGCCATCACCTCTACATGGGGAAGGAAGGTGGTGCCACAACATTCTACCCTCTTTCGTTCTACCACAATCTTCACTAGCAATCAACTTAACCCACAACATATCGCCATAACCTCTACATGGGAAGAAGGTGGTGCACAACATTCTACCCTTTTCGCTACACAACTCATACGACAATAAACTTACACCCACAACCTCTCGCCATCACCTATACATGGGGAAGAAAGGTGGATGCACACATTCTACCCTGTCGTCGCTACCCAAATCATCACGCCAATCAAACCTTACACCACAACATATCGCCATCACCTTACATGGGAGAAGTGGTGAAAACATTCTACCCTTCTTTCGTACACACAACTCTTCACTGCCAATCACATACCCCACAACCATCTCGCATAACCTACTACAGGGGAAGAAGTGGTGTAACAACATTTACCTCTTTCGTCTACACAAACTAATCACCGCCAATAAACTTAACCCAAACACTTCTCGCAATCACCTCTACATGGGGAAGAAGTTGTGCCAAAACATTCTACGTCTTTAGCTACACAACTCATCACCGCACAATCTACAAACTTACAAAAACTCTCGCCATCACCTCTACATGTGGAGAAGGTGGTTAACAATATTTACACATCTTTAGTAATACACAATCATCACAGCCAATCAATTACACCCCGACATCTCGCCATCACTCTACATGGGGAGAGGTGCTGCACAACATTTACAATCTTTCGTCTACACAACTCATCACCGCCAATCACTTACACCACAACATCTCGCCATCATCTTGACGTGGAAGGAAGGGTTGTGCAAACATTCTAACCCTCTTTGGTTCTACACAACTCTCATCACGCCATCAACTTACCACCAACCAATCTCGCATCCCCTCTACATGGGGACGACGGTGGTGCACAAAATTCTACCCTCTTTCGTCATACACAATCATCACCGCCAATCAACTTACACCCACAAATCTCGCCATCACCTCTACCATGGGGAATAAGGTGGGGCACAACATTCTACCCTCTTTCGTCACTACACAACTCTCACCGCCAATCAACTTACACCACAACATCTCGCCATCACCTCTACCTGGGAAATGGGTGCACAACCCCCTTTAACATTTTCGTTCTCACAACTCATCACCGCCAATCAATCTTACCCCACAAACATCTACGCCATCACTCTACATGGGGAGAAAGGTGTGGCGCAACATTCTACCCTCTTTCGGCCTACACAAACACACGCCAATCAATTACAACCACAACATCTCGCCATCACCTCTACTGGGAAGAAGGTGGTGCACAAACATTCTACCCTCTTTCGTCATACACAACGCTACCGCCAAGCAACTTACACCAACAACATCTCCGCCATCCACCTTACATGCGGAAGAAGCGTGGTGCAACTTTACCCTCTTTCGTTCACTACACAACTCATCCACCGCCAATAAACATCCACCACAACATATCGTATCCTCTTTAATGTGGAGAAGGTGTGCACAACATTCTACCCTCTTTCGTTATACACAACTCATCACAGCCAATCAACTTACACCCACAACACTCGCAATCACGCTACTTGGGGAAGAGGTGGTGCACAACATTCTACCACTCTTCGTCATACACCAACTCATCCCGGCCAATCAACTACAACACAAAACATCTTCGCCTCACATCTACATGGGGAAGAATTCGGTGCACAACATTTACCCTCTTTCGTTATACACAACTCCACGCCAATCAACTTACACCACAACCATCTCGCCATCTCACCTCTACATGGGGAAGAAAGGTGGCAAACATTCTAACCTCTTCGTCCTCACAACTCATCAAGCCAATCAACTTACACCCACAACATCTCGCCATACCCTCTACATGGGGAAGAAGGTGGTGTCACAACCATTCTACCTTTTCGGTCCTACACAACGCATCACAGCCAATTCAACTACACCACAACAGCTCGGCCATCACCCTACATGGGGAAGAACGTTGGTGCACAACATTCACTCTCTTTGTCATAACACAACTCACACCGCATCAACTTCACCCACAACAATCTCTCCATCACTCTCATGGGGAGAAGGTGGGCACAACATTTTAACATATCGGTCCTACAAAACTATGCACGGCAAAACTGACACACACAACATATCGCCATCACCTCTGCATGCGGAAGAAGGTGGTGACAACATGCTAACTCTCTTTCGATACACACCTCATCACCGCCAATTAAATTAACACCCACAACATCGCGCAACACACTAAATGGGGAAGAAGGTGGTGCAAAACATTCAAATCTCTTTCTGTCATCTCCAAAACTCATCACCGCCAATAAACTTACACCCACAACATCTCGCAATCACCTCTACTTGGCGGAAGAAGGTGGTGCACAAATTATACACTCTTTCGCACACAACTCATTCACCGCCAACAATACACCCACCACTCTCGCCATCACTCACATGGGGAAGAAGGTGGTGCATCAACCATTCTACCTCTTTCGTCATACACAACTCATCACCGCCAATCAACTTACACCCACAACCTTATCGCCTTAAACCTCTACATGGGGAAGAAGATTGTGCACAACATTCTACCCTCTTTAGTCCTACACAACTCATCACCGCCAATCAATTACACCCACAACAATCTGCCCATCACTCACATGGGGAAGAAGGTGTGCACAACATTAAACTCTCTCTTCGTCATACACAATCATCACCGCCAATAAACTTACACCCACAACCATCCGCCACTCACCTATACAGGGGAAGAAGGTGGTGCACACATTCTACTCCTTTCGTCATACACAACTCATCACCGCCAATCAACTTACACCCAAACATATCGCCATCCTGCTACCTGGGGAAGTAGGTGGTGCCAACCGATTGACCCTATTCGTCATAAACAAAATCATCCCGCCAATCAACTTACAACCACAACATCTCGCCACACCTCTACATGGGGAAGAAGGTGTGCACAACATTCTCCCCTCTTTGCGTACTACACACCACACAGCCAATCAACTTACACCCAAATCATCTCGAAATCACCGCTTTACAGGGGGAGAGCATTGTGGTGACAAACATTCTTACCTCTTTCGTCATACACACACTCATCACCGCCAATCAATTACACCCAACAACATCTCGCCATAAACTCACATGGGGAAGAAGGTGTTCCTAGTGCACAACATTCTACCCTCTTTATCCTTACACAGAACTCTCACCGCCAATACACGTACACCCAAATCTCGCCATCACCCCCTCTACATGGGGAAGAAGGTGGTGCACACATTCTACTCTCTTTCGTCCTACTACAATCATCACCGCCAATCAACTTACACCCACAACATCGCCATCCATCTTAACCATCGGGAAGACGGGCGTGCACAACATTCTACCCTCTTTCCTCATACCACAACTTTCACTGGCAATAAATTACACCCAAAACATCTCGCCATCACCTCTACAATGTGGAATAATTTTGGGCACAAAATTTTACCCTCTTTCGTCATACACAACTATCACCGCCAAGCAATTACACCCACAATCGTGCCATCTCCTCTACATGGCGAAGAAGGTGCGGCAACACATTATACTCTCTTTCGGTCCTAAAAACTCCATGGCAATCACTTGACCCAAAACATTCTCGCCCTCACCCTACATGGTGAAGAAGATGGTGCACAAAATTCGACCCTTCTTTTCGCTCACTTGGGCTACAATCATCACGCCAATCAACTTACAACCACAACATCTCGCCATACCTCTACATGGGGCAAGAAGGTGGTGCACAACATTCTACCATCTTTCGTCCTACACAACTCATCACTGCCAACAACTTATCACCCACAACATCTCGCCTTCCCTACATGGGGCGGAAGAAGGTGGTGCACAACATTCTACCTCGTTCGTCCTCACAAACTCCTCCACCGCCAATCAACTCACACCACAACATTCGGCCTCACCTCTACATGGGGAAGAATGTTTGGCCAAAAAATTCTCCCCTCTTTTCGTGACCACAAACTCATCCCCGCCAATCCACTTACACCCACACATTCGCATCACTCGACATGGGGAAGAATGTGGGGCACAATCATTCTACCCTCGTTCGTCCCTAAACCAGCATCACCGCCAATCAACTTACACCACCAACATCTCGCCATCACCTCTACATGGGGAAGCATGGGGGTGCACACACATTCGACCCTCTTTCGTCCTACACCTCCTCACCGCCCAATCACATGTCCATGGCGCCCAACCATTCGCCAGTCCACTATACTTACGATGGGGCCGAATGTTTGTGCCCGAACATTCTACTTCTTTAGTCGCTACACAAACTCATCACCGCCAAATCAACATAACGTTCCAATCTCTCGCATCACATCATACAGGGGAAGAAGCTGGTGCACAACTTCTACCCTCTTTCAGTCCTACCACAAAAACTAATCACCGCCAATCAACCTACTTCACAATTCATCTCGCCATCACCTTACCTGGGAAGAAGATGTGATTGAAGGGCAACAACATGCTCATACCCCTCTTTCGTCTACACAATCATCACCCGGCAAATCAACGTACCACCGCAACTCTCGCCATCACTCTTAATGGGGAAGAAGAAGATGGTTGCACAGACATTCTACCCTCTTTAGTCATACCAACTCTCACCGCCAATCAACTTTAAACACACAACATCTGCAAATCACTACTACATGGGGAGAAGGTGGTGCCACAAACAGTTACTCTCTTTGTCCTACACAACTCATCACGCCAATCAACTTCCTTAACCCACAACATTCGCACACACCCTTACATGGGGAAGAAAGGTTGGGTGAACAACATTCTACCTCTTTCGATCTACAACAACTCATCACCGCCAATCAACTTACACCCACAAATCCTCGCCATCCATCACTCTACATGGGGAAGGAAAGGTGGTGCGACAAAATTCTACCATCTATTAGTCATACACAACCATCACCGCAACTAAACTTACACCCCAAATTCGCCTCACCTCTACATGGGGAAGAAGGTTGGTGAACAAAACTTCTTACGACCTCTTCGTCCTAAAACAAATCATCCCGCCAATCAACTACACCCACAACATCCAGCCATCACCTTACAGAGGGAAGAGGTAGTGCACAACACATTCTACCCTCTTTCCGTAATACACAATCATCACCGCCAATAATTTACACCCAACAACATCTAGCCATCACTCTACTGGGGAAGGAATGTTGGGCACACAATTCTAAACCTCTTAGTCCTACGCAAACGCATCACAGCCAATCACAGTACACCCAAACATCTCGCCCACACATCTACATGGGGAAGAAGGTGGTGCACAATACTTCTCTCTCCTTTCGTCCTACACCACTCATCACCGTCAATAAAACTTTCACAACAACCATCTCGCCATCATCTTTACATGGGGAAGAAGGTGGTCACAACATTATACCCTCTTTCCCTCCAAACTCTCACTGGCAATCAACGTACCACAACATCTCGCAATCACCTCCTACATGGCGGAAGAAGTGGTGACACAACATTCTACTATTTCGTCCTAACACAACTCATCAACGCAAATTCAACTCCACCCACCACACTCGCCATCAACTTCATAAGGAAGAAATGTTGGGCAAAACAATTCTAACCTCTTTGTCATACACAACTCATCACCGCCAATCAACTTACACCCACCAACATCTCGCCATCACCTCTACATGGGGAAGAAGGTGGTGCAGCACAACATTATACCCCTTTCGTTCCTATCACAACTCATCACCGCACAACTTCCACCCCCTTTCATGCTTCTGTTCTATTTGCCTGGTGCTCTGCATGTGATGGGTTTTGTTGTTTGGGTGTGACAGATCTGTGTGGTGTTTTTAGTCCTTTTGTTAGGTGTCTGTTGTTGAAACTAATCACGCAATAAACTTAACCCACAACATCTCGCCACCACCTCTACATGGGGAAGAAGGTGGTGCACAACATTCTACCCTCTTCGTCCTACACAACTCATCACGCCAATAACTTACACCCACAACATCTCGCCATCACCTCTACATGGGGAAGAAGGTGGTGCACAACATTCTACCCTCTTTCGTCCTACAACAACTCATCACCGCCAATCAACTTACACCCACAACATCTCGCCATCACCTCTACATGGGGAAGAAGGTGGTGCACAACATTTACCCTCTTTCGTCCTACAAATCAAATCACCTACAATCAACTTACACCCACAACATCACGCCATCACCTTTACATGGGGATGAATGTGGTGCACAACATTTACCCTCTTTCGTCCTACACAACTCATCACCGCCAATCAACTTACACCCACAACATCTCGCCATCACCTCTACATTGGGAAGAAGGTGGTGCACAACATTTACCCTCTTTCGTCCTACACAACTCATCACGCCAATAACTTACACCCACAACATCTCGCCATCACCTCTACATGGGGAAGAAGGTGGTGCACAACATTTACCCTCTTTCGTCCTACACAACTCATCACCGCCAATCAACTTACACCCACAACATCTCGCCATCACCTCTACATGGGGAAGAATGTGGTGCACAACATTCTACCCTCTTTCGTCGTCATACACAACTCATCACCGCCAATCAAACTACACCCACAACATCTCGCCATCACCTCTACATGGGGAAGAATGTGGTGCACAACATTCTACCCTCTTTCGTCCTACACAACTCATCACCGCCAATCACTTACACCCACAAATCTCGCCATCACCTCTACATGGGGAAGAAGGTGGTGCACAACATTCTACCCTCTTTCGTCATACACAACTCATCACCGCCAATCACTTACACCCACAACATCTCGCCATCACCTCTACATGGGGAAGAAGGTGGTGCACAACATTCTACCCTCTTTCGTCATACACAACTCATCACCGCCAATCAACTTACACCCACAACATCTCGCCATCACCTCTACATGGGGAAGAAGGTGGTGCACAACATTCTACCCTCTTCGTCCTACACAACTCATCACCGCCAATCACTTACACCCACAACATCTCGCCATCACCTCTACATGGGGAAGAAGGTGGTGCACAACATTCTACCCTCTTTCGTCCTACACAACTCATCACGCCAATCAACTTACACCCACAACATCTCGCCATCACCTCTACATGGGAAGAAGGTGGTGCACAACATTCTACCCTCTTTCGTCTACACAACTCATCACCGCCAATCAACTTACACACACAACATCTCGCCATCACCTCTACATGGGAAGAAGGTTGTGCACAACATTCTACCCTCTTTCGTCTACACAACTCATCACCGCCAATCACTTACACCCACAACCTCTCGCCATCACCTCTACATGGGAAGAAGGTTGTGCACAACATTCTACCTCTTTCGTCCTACACAACTCATCACGCCAATCAACTTACACCCACAACCTCTCGCCATCACCTCTACATGGGGAGAAGGTGGTGCAAACATTCTACCCTCTTCGTCCTACACAACTCATCACCGCCAATCAAATTACACCCACAACATCTCGCCATAACCTATACATGGGAAGAAGGTGGTGCACAACATTTACCCTCTTTCGTCCTACACAACTCATCACGCCAATCAACTTACCACACAACATCTCGCCATCACTCTACATGGGAAGAAGGTGGTGCACAACATTCTACCCTCTTTCGTCATACACAAAGATCATTCACGCCAATAACTTACACCCACAACATCTCGCCATCACCTCTCATGGGGAAGAAGGTGGTGCACAACATTCTACCTCTTTCGTCCTACACAAATCATCACCGCCAATCAACTTACACCCACAACCTCTCGCCATAACCTATACATGGGAAGAAGGTGGTGCACAACATTTACCCTCTTTGTCCTACACAACTCATCACGCCAATCAACTTAACCCACAACTCTCGCCAATCACTCTACATGGGAAGAAGGTGGTGCACAACATTTACCCTCTTTCGTCATACACAACTCATCACCGCCAATCAAATTACACCCACAACATCTCGCCATCAACCTCTACATGGGAAGAAGGTGGTGCAAACATTCTACCCTCTTTCGTCCTACACAACTCATCACCGCCAATCAACTTACACCCACAACATCTCGCCATCACCTCTACATGGGAAGAAGGTGGTGCACAACATTCTACCCTCTTTGTCCTACACAACTCATCACGCCAATCAACTTACCACACAACATCTCGCCAGCACCTCTACATGGGAAGAAGGTGGTGCACAAAATTCTACCCTCTTTCGTCCTACAACAACTCATCACCGCCAATCAACTTACCACACAACATCTCGCCATCACCTCTACATGGGGAAGAATGTGGTGCACAACATTCTACCCTCTTTCGTCCTACACAACTCATCACTGCAATCAACTTACACCCACAACATCTCGCCATCACCTATACATGGGGAAGAATGTGGTGCACAAAATTCTACCCTCTTTCGTCCTACACAACTCATCAACGTCAATCAACTTACACCCACAACATCTCGCCATCACCTCTACATGGGGACGAAGGTGGTGCACAAAATTCTACCCTCTTCGTCCTACACAACTCATCACCGCCAATCAAATTACACCACAACATCTCGCCATCACCTCTACATGGGGAAGAAGGGGTGCACAACATTCTACCCTCTTTCGTCCTACACAACTCATCACCGCCAATCAACTTACACCCACAACATCTCGCCATCACCTCTACATGGGGAAGAAGGTTGTGCACAACATTCTACCCTCTTTCGTCCTACACAACTCATCACCGCCAATCAACTTACACCACAACATTCTCGCCATCACTCTACATGGGGAAGAAGGTGGTGCACTACATTCTTACCTCTTTCGTCATACACAACTCATCACCGCAATCAACTTACACCCACAACATCTCGCCATCACCTCTACATGGGGAAGAAGGTGGTGCACAAAATTCTACCCTCTTTCGTCATACACAACTCATCACCGCCAATCAACTTACACCCACAACATCTCGCCATCACCTCTACATGGGGAAGAAGGTGGTGCACAACATTCTACCCTCTTTCGTTCTACACAACTCATCACCGCCAATCAACTTACACCCACAACATCTCGCCATCACCTCTACATGGGGAAGAAGGTTGTGCACAACATTCTACCCTCTTTCGTCCTACACAACTCATCACCGCCAATCAACTTACACCCACAACATCTCGCCATCACCTTACATGGGGAAGAAGGTGGTGCACAACATTTACCCTCTTTCGTCCTACACAACTCATCCACCGCCAATCAACTTACACCACAACATCTCGCCATCACCTTACATGGGGACGAAGGTGGTGCCACAACATTCTACCCTCTTCGTCCTACACAACTCATCACGCCAATCAACTTACCACCCACAACATCTCGCCATCACTCTACATGGGGAAGAAGGTGGTGCACAACATTCTACCCTCTTTCGTCCTACACAACTCATCACGCCAATCAACTTACACCCACAACATCTCGCATCACCTCTACATGGGGAAGAAGGTTGTGCACAACATTCTACCCTCTTTCGTCCTACACAAATCATCACCGCCAATCACTTACACCCACAACCTCTCGCCATCACCTTACATGGGGAAGAAGGTGGTGCACAAAATTCTACCCTCTTTCGTCCTACACAACTCATCACCGCCATCAACTTACACCCACAACATCTCGCCATCACTCTACATGGGGAAGAAGGTGGTGCACAAAATTCTACCCTCTTTCGTCCTACACAACTCATCACGCCAATCACTTACACCCACAACATCTAGCCATCACCTATACATGGGGAAGAAGAAGGTGGTGCACAACATTCTACCCTCTTTCGTCCTACACAACTCTCACCGCCAATCAACTTACACCACAACATCTCGCCATCACTCTACATGGGGAAGAAGGTGGTGCACAACATTTACCCTCTTTGTCCTACACAACTCATCACCGCCAATCAACTTACACCCACAACATCTCGCCATCACTCTACATGGGGAAGAAGGTGGTGCACAACATTATACCTCTTTCGTCCTACACAACTCATCACGCCAATCAACTTACACCACAACATCTCGCCATCACCTTACATGGGGAAGAAGGTGGTGCCACAACATTCTACCCTCTTTCGTCCTACACAACTCATCACCGCCAATCAACTTACACCCACAACATCTCGCATCACCTCTACATGGGGAAGAAGGTGGTGCACAACATTCTACCCTCTTTCGTCTACACAACTCATCACCGCCAATCAACTTACACACACAACATCTCGCCATCACTCTACATGGGGAAGAAGGTGGTGCACAACATTTACCCTCTTTCGTCCTACACAACTCATCACCGCCAATCAACTTACACCCACAACATCTCGCCATCACTCTACATGGGGAAGAAGGTGGTGCACAACATTCTACCCTCTTTCGTCCTACACAACTCATCACCGCCAATCAATTACACCCACAACATCTCGCCATCACCTCTACATGGGGAAGAAGGTGGTGCACAACATTCTACCCTCTTTCGTCATACACAACTCATCACGCCAATCAACTTACACCCACACATCTCGCCATCACCTATACATGGGGAAGAAGGTGGTGCACAACATTCTACCCTCTTTCGTCCTACACAACTCATCACCGCCAATCAAATTACACCCACAACATCTCGCATCACCTCTACATGGGGAAGAAGGTGGTGCACAACATTTACCCTCTTTCGTCTACACAACTCATCACGCCAATCAACTTACACACACAACATCTCGCATCACCTCTACATGGGGAAGAAGGTGGTGCACAACATTCTACCCTCTTTCGTCTACACAACTCATCACCGCCAATCAACTTACACCCACAACATCTCGCATCACCTCTACATGGGGAAGAAGGGGTGCACAACATTCTACCCTCTTTCGTCCTACACAACTCATCACCGCCAATAAACTTACACCCACAACATCTCGCATCACCTCTACATGGGGAAGAAGGTGGTGCACAAATTCTACCCTCTTTCGTCATACACAACTCATCACCGCCAATCAACTTACACCCACAACATCTCGCCATCACCTCTACATGGGGAAGAAGGTGGTGCACAACATTCTACCCTCTTTCGTCCTACACAACTCATCACCGCCAATAAACTTACACCCACAACATCTCGCCATCACCTCTACATGGGGAAGAAGGTGGTGCACAACATTCTACCCTCTTTAGTCCTACACAACTCATCACCGCCAACAACTTACACCCACAACATCTCGCCATCACCTCTACATGGGGAAGAAGGTGGTGCACAAATTCTACCCTCTTTCGTCATACACAACTCATCACCGCCAATCAACTTACACCCACAACATCTCGCCATCACCTCTACATGGGGAAGAAGGTGTGCACAACATTCTACCCTCTTTCGTCCTACACAACTCATCACCGCCAATAAACTTACACCCACAACATCTCGCCATCACCTCTACATGGGGAAGAAGGTGGTGCACAACATTCTACCCTCTTTCGTCCTACACAACTCATCACCGCCAATCAACTTACACCCACAACATCTCGCCATCACCTCTACATGGGGAAGAAGGTGGTGCAAAACATTCTACCCTCTTTAGTCCTACACAACTCATCACCGCCAATCAACTTACACCCACAACATCTCGCCATCAACCTCACATGGGGAAGAAGGTGGTGCACAACATTCTACCCTCTTTCGTCTACACAACTCATCACCGCCAATCAACTTACAACCACAACATCTCGCCATCACCTCTACATGGGGAAGAAGGTGGTGCACAACATTTACCCTCTTTCGTCCTACACAACTCATCACCGCCAATAAACTACACCCACAACATCTCGCATCACCTCTACATGGGGAAGAAGTTGGTGCACAACATTCTACCCTCTTTCGTCCTACACAACTCATCACCGCCAATCAACTTACACCCACAACATCTCGCCATAACCTCTACATGGGGAAGAAGGTGGTGCACAACATTCTACCCTCCTTCGTCTTACACAATCATCACCGCCAATCAACTTACACCACAACATCTCGCCATCACCTCTACATGGGGAAGAAGGTGGTGCACAACATTCTACCCTCTTCGTCCTACACAACTCATCACCGCCAATCAACTTACACCACAACATCTCGCCATCACCTCTACATGGGGAAGAAGGTGGTGCACAACATTCTACCCTCTTTCGTCCTACACAACTCATCACCGCCAATCAACTTACACCCACAACATCTCGCCATCACCTCTACATGGGGAAGAGGTGGTGCACAACATTCTACCCTCTTTCGTCATACACAACTCATCACGCCAATCAACTTACACCCACAACATCTCGCCATCACCTCTACATGGGGAAGAAGGTGGTGCACAACATTTACCCTCTTTCGTACTACACAACTCATCACCGCCAATCAACTACACCCACAACATCTCGCCATCACCTCTACATGGGGAAGAAGGTGGTGCACAACATTCTACCCTCTTTCGTCATACACAACTCATCACCGCCAATCAACTTACACACACAACATCTCGCATCACCTCTACATGGGGAAGAAGGTGGTGCACAACATTCTACCCTCTTCGTCCTACACAATCATCACGCCAATCAACTTACACCCACAACATCTCGCCATCACTTTACATGGGGAAGAAGGTGGTGCACAACATTCTACCCTCTTTCGTCCTACACAACTCATCACCGCCAATCAACTTACACCCACAAATCTCGCCATCACCTCTACATGGGGAAGAAGGGGTGCACAACATTCTACCCTCTTCGTCCTACACAACTCATCACGCCAATCAACTTACACCCACAAATCTCGCCATCACATCTACATGGGGAAGAAGGTGCGTGCACAACATTCTACCTCTTTCGTCCTACACAATCATCACCGCCAATAAACTTACACCCACAACATCTCGCATCACCTCTACATGGGGAAGAAGGTGGTGCACAACATTCTACCCTCTTTCGTCTACACAACTCATCACCGACAATCAACTTACACCACAACATCTCGCATCACCTCTACATGGGGAAGAAGGTGGTGCACAACATTCTACCCTCTTTAGTCCTACACAACTCATCACCGCCAATAAACTTACACCACAACATCTCGCCATCACCTTACATGGGGAAGAAGGTGGTGCACAACATTCTACCCTCTTTCGTCCTACACAACTCATCACCGCCAATCAACTTACACCACAACATCTCGCATCACCTCTACATGGGGAAGAAGGTGGTGCAAAACATTCTACCCTCTTTAGTCCTACACAACTCATCACGCCAATCAACTTACAACCACAACATCTCGCCATCACCTTACATGGGGAAGGAAGGTGGTGCACAACATTCTACCCTCTTTAGTCCTACACAACTCATCACGCCAATCAACTTACACCACAACATCTCGCCATCACCTCTACATGGGGAAGAAGGTGGTGCACAACATTCTACCTCTTTCGTCCTACACAACTCATCACCGCCAATAAACTACACCCACAACATCTCGCCATCACCTCTACATGGGGAAGAAGTGGTGCACAACATTCTACCCTCTTTCGTCTACACAACTCATCACCGCAATCAACTTACACCACAACATCTCGCCATCACCTCTAATGGGGAAGAAGGTGGTGCACAACTATCTACCCTTCTTTCGTCCCATACACAACTCATCAACCGCCAACAACTTACACCCACAACACTTTCTGCCATCCACCTCTTATCCATGGGGAGAAGGAGGTGGTGCACAACCCAATTCTTACCCTCTTTCGTCCTACACAACTCATCGACGCCTCTTCGAACTGACACCCACAACATCTCGCCATCACCTCTTACATGGGGAAGAATGTTGTGCACAAAACATACTCCCTCTTTCGTTCCTACACAACTACATCACCGACCATCAACTTCCACCCACCAACATCTCGCCATCACCTTACAATGGGAAGAAGGTGGTGCACATACTTTACCCTCTTTCGTTTTCCTACACAACTTCATCACCGCCAATCAACTTACACGCCACAACATTCTTGCCATCACCTCTACATTGGGGAAGAAGGTGGGTGCACAACAGTTCTTACCATTCTTTTCGTCCTTCACACTCCTCACCGCCAATCAATTACACCCCACAACATTCTCGGCCATCACACTCTACATGGGGAAGAAGGTTGTGCACAACATTTACCCTCTTTCGTCTACACAACTCATCACCGCCAATAAACTTACACCCACAACATATCGCCATCACCTCTACATGGGGAAGAAGGTGGTGCACAACATTCTACCTCTTTCGTCATACACAACTCATCACCGCAATCAACTTACACCCACAACATCTCGCCATCACCTCTACATGGGGAAGAAGGTGTGCACAACATTCTACCTCTTTCGTCATACACAACTCATCACCGCCAATCAACTACACCCACAACATATCGCCATCACCTCTACATGGGGAAGAGGTGGTGCACAACATTCTACCTCTTTCGTCATACACAACTCATCACCGCCAATAAACTTACACCCACAACATCTCGCCATCACCTCTAAATGGGGAAGAAGGTGGTTGCACAACATTCTACCCTCTTTTCGTCATACACAACTCATCACGCCAATCAACTTACACCCACAAAATCTCGCCATCACCTCTACATGGGGAAGAAGGGGTGCACAACATTCTAACCCTCTTTCCGTCCTACACAACTAATCACCGCCAATCAACTTACACCACAACATCTCGCCATCCCCTCTAATGGCGGAATTGAAGTGCTGTGCACAACATTTCTACCCTCTTTCGTACCTACACAACTCTTCACCCACCGGCACTTCATACTTCACACCCACAACATTCTCGCCATCACCTCTACATGTGCAGAATGTTGGGCACAACATTCTACCATCTTTCGTCCTTACACAACTCATCACCGCCAATCAACTGTACACCCCACAATATCGCCATCACCTCTACTATGGGGACAGAAGGTGGTGCACACCTTCTACCCTTCTTTCGTCCTACACAACTCATCACCTGGCAATCAACTTACACCCACAACATCGCGCCTCACCTCTACATGGGGAAGAAGGTGGTGCACAACATTCTACCCTATTTCGTCCTTACCACACTCATCACCGCCAATCAACTTACACCCACAACATCTCGCCATCACCTCTACATGGTGGAAGAAGGTTGGCACAACATTCTACCCTCTTTTCGTCCTACACAACTCATCACCGCCAATCAACTTACACCACAACATCTCGCCATCACCTCTACATGGGGAAGAAGGTGGTGCACAACATTCTACCCTCTTTCGTCATACACAACTCATCACCGCCAATCAACTTACACCCACAACATCTCGCCATCACCTCTACATGGGGAAGAAGGTGGTGCACAACATTCTACCCTCTTTCGTCCTACACAACTCATCACCGCCAATCAACTTACACCCACAACATCTCGCCATCACCTCTACATGGGGAAGAGAGTGGTGCACAACATTCTACCCTCTTTCGTCCTACACAACTCATCCCCGCCAATCAACTTACACCCACAACATCTCGCCATCACCTCTACATGGGGAAGAAGGTGGTGCACAACATTCTACCCTCTTTCGTCTACACAACTCATCACCGCCAATCAACTTACACCCACAACATCTCGCCATCACCTCTACATGGGGAAGAAGGTGGTGCACAACATTCTACCCTCTTTCGTCCTACACAACTCATCACGCCAATCAACTTACACCCACAACATCTCGCCATCACTCTACATGGGGAAGAAGGTGGTGCACAACATCTTACCCTCTTTCGTCCTACACAACTCATCACGCCAATCAACTTACCACCAACAACATCTCGCCATCACCCTCTACATGGGAAGAAGGTGGTGCACAACATTCTATCCTCTTTCGTCCTACACAATCATTCACCGCCAATCACTTACACCCACAACATCTCGCCATCACCTCTACAATGGGAAGAAGGTGGTGCACAACATTCTACCCTCTTTCGTCCTTACACAACTCATCACCGCCAATCAACTTACACCCACAACATCTCGCATCACCTCTACATGGGAAGAAGTGGTGCACAACATTTACCCTCTTTCGTCCTACACAACTAATGACCGCCAATCAACTTACACACACAACATCTCGCCATCACCTCTACATGTGGAAGAAGGTGGTGCACAACATTCTACCCTCTTTCGTCCTACACAACTCATCAGCGCAATCAACTTACACCCACAAATCTCGCCATCACTCTACATGGGGAAGAAGGTGGTGCACAACATTCTACCCTCATTCGTCCTACACAACTCATCACCGCAATCAACTTACACCCACAACATCTCGCCATCACCTTTACATGGGGAAGAAGGTGGTGCACAACATTCTACCATCTTTCGTCCTACACAACTCATCACCGCAATCAACTTACACCCACAACATCTCGCCATCACCTCTACATGTGGAAGAAGGTGGTGCAAACATTCTACCTCTTTCGTCCTACACAATCATCACCGCCAATCAAATTACACCCACAAATCTCGCCATCACCTCTACATGGGGAAGAAGGTGGTGCACAACATTTACCTCTTTCGTCCTACACAACTCATCACGCCAATCAACTTACACCCACAACATCTCGCCATCACCTCTACATGGGGAAGAAGGTGGTGCACAACATTCTACCCTCTTTCGTCCTACACAACTCATCACCGCCAATCAACTTACACCACAACATCTCGCCATCACCTCTACATGGTGAAGCAATTGTTGTGCCACAACATTCTACCCCGTCTTTAGTCCTACAACAACTCATCACCGCCACTTCAAAACTTACACCACAACTATCGCCATTCACCTCTACATGCGGAATGAAGGGGTGCACCACCATTTCTACCTTTTTCGTCCTACACAAACTTCATCCCCGCCCAATCAACTTACACCCACAACATCTCGCTCATCACCTCTACATATGGAAGAAGGTGGTTGCACAACCATTCTCCCTCACTTTCGCTACTACACAACTCATTCACCGCAATCAACGTACACCCTACGACATCTCGCATCACCTGCTACATGGCGAAGAAGGTGGTGCACAGGCATTCTACCCTCTCTTTCGTCCTACACAACTCCCCCAAATCACCGCCATATCAACTTTACCCCCACAACATCTCGCCATCTACCTCCTACATGGGAAGAAGGTGTGTGCACAACATTCTACCCGCTTTCGTCTACACAACTCATCACCGCCAATCAACTTACACCCACAACATTCGCCATCACCTCTACATGGGGAAGAAGTGGTGCACAACATTCTACCTCTTTCGTCCTACACAACTCATCACCGACAATCAACTTACACCCACACATCTCGCCATCACCTCTACATGGGGAAGAAGGTGGTGCACAACATTCTACCCTCTTTCGTCCTACACAACTCATCACGCCAATCAACTTACACCCAAACATCTCGCCATCAACTCTACATGGGGAAGAAGGTGGTGCACAACATTCTACCCTCTTTCGTCCTACACAACTCATCACCGCCAATCAACTACACCCACAACATCTCGCCATCAACTCTACATGGGGAGAAGGTGGTGCAAACATTCTACCCTCTTTCGTCCTACACAACTCATCACCGCCAATCAAATTACACCCACAACATCTCGCATCACCTCTACATGGGGAAGAGGTGGTGCACAACATTCTACCCTCTTTGTCTACACAACTCATCACCGACAATCAACTTACACACAACATCTCGCATCACCTCTACATGGGGAAGAAGGTGGTGCACAACCTTCTACCCTCTTTCGTCCTACACAACTCATCACCGCAATCAACTTACACCAACAACATCTCGCCATCACCTTTACATGGGGAAGAAGGTGGGCACAACATTCTACCTCTTTCGTCCTACACAACTCATCACCGCCAATCAAATTACACCCACAACATATCGCCATCACTTACACCCACAACATTCGCCATCACCTCTACAGGGGAAGAAGGTGGTGCACAACATTCTACCCTCTTTAGTCCTACACAACTCATCACCGCAATCAACTTACACCCACAACATCTCGCCATCACCTCTACATGGGGAAGAAGGTGGTGCACAAAATTCTACCCTCTTTCGTCCTACACAACTCATCACTGCCAATCAACTTACACCCACAACATCTCGCCATCACCTCTACATGGGGAAGAAGGTGGTGCACAACATTCTACCCTCTTTCGTCCTACACAACTCATCACCGCCAATCAACTTACACCCACAACATCTCGCCATCAACTCTACATGGGGAAGAGGTGGTGCACAACATTCTACCCTCTTTCGTCCTACACAACTCATCACCGCCAATCAAATTACACCCACAACATCTCGCCATCACCTCTACATGGGGAAGAAGGTGGGCACAACATTCTACCCTCTTTCGTCTACACAACTCATCACCGCCAATCAACTTACACCCAACATCTCGCCATCACCTCTACATGGGGAAGAAGGTGGTGCACAACATTTACCCTCTTTCGTCATACACAACTCATCACCGCCAATCAACTTACACCCACAACATCTCGCCATCACCTCTACATGGAGAAGATGGTGGTGCACAACATTCTACCCTCTTTTCGTCATACACAACTCATCACCGCCAATCAACTACACCCACAACATTCGCCATCACCTCTACATGGGGAAGAAGGTGGTGCACAACATTCTACCCTCTTTCGTCCTACACAACTCATCACCGCCAATCAAATTACACCCACAACATCTCGCCATCACCTCTACATGGGGAAGAAGGGGTGCACAACATTTACCCTCTTTCGTCCTACACAACTCATCACCGCCAATCAACTACACCCACAACATCTCGCCATCACCTCTACATGGGGAAGAAGGGGTGCACAACATTCTACCTCTTTCGTCATACACAACTCATCACCGACAATCAACTTACACCCACAACATCTCGCCATCACCTTACATGGGGAAGAAGGTGGTGCAAACATTCTACCCTCTTTCGTCCTACACAACTAATCACCGCCAATCAACTTACCCCCACAACATCTCGCCATCAACTCTACATGGGGAAGAAGGTGGTGCACAAAATTCTACCCTCTTTCGTCCTACACAACTCATCACGCCAATCAACTTACACCACAACATCTCGCCATCACCTCTACATGGGGAAGAAGGTGGTGCACAACATTCTACCCTCTTTCGTCCTACACAACTCATCACCGCCAATAACTTACACCCACAACATCTCGCATCACCTCTACATGGGGAAGAAGGTGGTGCACAACATTCTACCTCTTTCGTCCTACACAACTCATCACCGCCAATCAACTTAACACCCAACATCTCGCCATCACATCTACATGGCGGAAGAAGTGTGGTGCACAACATTCTACCCTCATTCGTCCTACACAACTCATCACCCGCCAATCAACTTACACCCACAACATCTCGCCATCACCTCTACATGGGGAAGAAGGTGGTGCACAAATTCTACCCTCTTCGTCTACACAAATCATCACCGCCAATCAACTTACACCCACAACATCTCGCCATCACTCTACATGGGGAAGAAGGTGGTGCACAACATTTACCCTCTTTCGTCTACACAACTAATCACCGCCAATCAACTTACACCCACACATCTCGCCATCACCTCTACATGGGGAAGAAGGTGGTGCACAACCTTCTACCCTCTTCGTCCTACACAATCATCACCGCCAATCAACGTACACCCACAACATTCGCCATCACCTCTACATGGGGAAGAAGGGGTGCACAACATTCTACCCTCTTTCGTCCTACACAACTCATCACCGCCAATCAACTTACACCACAACATTCGCCATCACCTCTACATGGGGAAGAAGTTGGTGCACAACATTCTACCCTCGTTCGTCCTACACAAATCATCACCGCCAATCAAATTACACCCACAACATCTCGCCATCACCTCTACATGGGGAAGAAGTTGGTGCACAACATTCTACCTCTTTCGTCTACACAACTCATCACCGCCAATCAATTACACCCACAACATCTCGCCATCACCTCTACATGGGGAAGAAGGTGGTGCACAACATTCTACCATCTTTCGTCTTACACAATCATCACCGCCAATCAACTACACCCACAACATCTCGCCATCACTCTACATGGGGAAGAAGGTTGTGCACAACATTCTAACCTCTTTCGTCCTACAAAACTCATCACCGCCAATCAACTTACACCACAACATCTCGCCATCACCTCTACATGGGGAAGAAGTGGTGCACAACATTCTACCCTCTTTCGTCATACACAACTCATCACCGCCAATCAACTACACCCACAACATCTCGCCATCACTCTACATGGGGAAGAAGGTGTGCACAACATTCTACCATCTTTCGTCTTACACAACTCATCACCGCCAATCAACTACACCCACAAATCTCGCCATCAGCTCTACATGGGGAAGAAGGTGGTGCACAACATTCTACCCTCTTTCGTTCTACACAACTCATCACCGCCATCAACTTACACCCACAACATCTCGCCATCACCTCTACATGGGGAAGAAGTTGGTGCACAACATTCTACCTCTTTCGTCCTACACAACTCATCACGCCAATCAACTTACACCCACAACATCTCGCCATCACCTCTACATGGGGAAGAAGGTGGTGCACAACATTCTACCCTCTTTCGTCTACACAACTCATCACCGCCAATCAACTTACACCCACAACATCTCGCCATCACCTCTACATGGGGAAGAAGGTGTGCACAACATTCTACCTCTTTCGTCCTACACAACTCTCACCGCCAATCAACTTACACCCACACATCTCGCCATCACATCTACATGGGGAAGAAGGTGGTGCAAAACATTCTACCCTCTTTCGTCCTACACAACTCATCACCGCCAATCAACTTACACCCACAACATTTCGCCATCACCTCTACATGGGGAAGAAGGTGGTGCAAAACATTCTACCCTCTTTCGTCCTACACAACTCATCACCGCCAATCAACTTACACACACAACATCTCGCCATCACCTCTACATGGGGAAGAAGGTGGTGCACAACATTCTACCCTCTTTCGTCCTACACAACTCATCACCGCCAATCAACTTACACCCACAACATCTCGCAATCACCTCTACATGGGGAAGAAGGTTGTGCACAACATTCTACCCTCTTTCGTCCTACACAACTCATCACAGCCAATCAACTTACACCACAACATCTCGCCATCACCTCTACATGGGGAAGAAGGTGGTGCACAACATTCTACCCTCTTTCGTCTTACACAACTCATCACCGCCAATCAACTTACACCCACAACATCTCGCCATCACCTCTACATGGGGAAGAAGGTGGTGCACAACATTTACCCTCTTTCGTCCTACACAACTCATCACGCCAATCAACTTACACCCACAACATCTCGCCTCACCTCTACATGGGGAAGAAGGTGGTGCACAAAATTCTACCCTCTTTCGTCCTACACAACTCATCACCGCCAATCAACTTACACCCACAACATCTCGCCATCACATCTACATGGGGAAGAAGGTTGTGCACAACATTCTACCCTCTTTCGTCCTACACAACTCATCACCGCCAATCAACTTACACCCACAACATCTCGCCATCACATCTACATGGGGAAGAACGTGGTGCACAACATTCTACCCTCTTTCGTCCTACACAACTCATCACCGCCAATCAACTTACACCCACAACATCTCGCCTCACCTCTACATGGGGAAGAAGGTGGTGACAACATTCTACCCTCTTTCGTCCTACACAACTCATCACCGCCAATAAACTTACACCCACAACATCTCGCCATCACCTCTACATGGGGAAGAAGTGGTGCACAACATTCTACCCTCTTTCGTCCTACACAACTCATCACCGCCAATCAACTTACACCCACAACATCTCGCCATCACTATACATGGGGAAGAAGGTGGTACAAAACATTCTACCCTCTTTCGTCCTACACAACTCATCACGCCAATCAACTTACACCCACAACATCTCGCCAATCACCTCTACATGGGGAAGAAGGTGGTGCACAACATTCTACCCTCTTTCGTCCTACACAACTCATCACGCCAATCAACTTACACCACAACATCTCGCCATCACCTTACACCCACAACATCTCGCCATCACCTCTACATGGGGAAGAAGGTGGTGCACAACATTCTACCCTCTTTCGTCCTACACAACTCGTCACCGCCAATCAACTTACAACCACAACATCTCGCCATCACCTCTACATGGGGAAGAATGTGGTGCACAAAATTCTACCCTCTTTCGTCCTACACAACTCATCACCGCCAATCAACTTACACCCACAACATTCGCCATCACCTCTACATGGGGAAGAAGGTGGTGCACAACATTCTACCCTCTTTCGTCCTACACAACTCATCACCGCCAATCAACTTACAAACAACCCACAACATCTCGCCATCACCTCTACATGGGGAAGAAGTGGTGCACAACATTCTACCCTCTTTCGTCCTACACAACTCATCACCGACAATCAACTTACACCCACAACATCTCGCCATCACCTCTACATGGGGAAGAAGGTGGTGCACAACATTCTACCCTCCTTCGTCTTACACAACTCATCACTGCCAATCAACTTACACCCACAACATCTCGCCATCACCTCTACATGGGGAAGAAGGTTGTGCACAACATTCTACCCTCTTTCGTCCTACACAACTCATCACCGCAATCAACTTACACCCACACATCTCGCCATCACCTCTACATGGGGAAGAAGGTGGTGCACAACATTCTACCCTCTTTCGTCATACACAACTCATCACCGCCAATCAACTTACACCCACAACATCTCGCCCTCATCACCAACTTTACATGGGGAAGAAGGTGGTGCACAACATTCTACCCTCTTTCGTCCTACACAACTCATCAACCGCCAATCAACTTACACCACAACATCTCGCCTCATCACCAACTTTACATGGGGAAGAAGGTGGTGCACAACATTCTACCCTGCTCTTTCGTCCTACACAACTCATCACCGCCAATCAACTTACACCCACAACATCTCGCCCTCATCACCAACTTTACATGGGGAAGAAGGTGGTGCACAAAATTCTACCCTCTTTCGTCCTACACAACTCATCACCGCCAATCAACTTACACCCACAACATCTCGCCATCACCTCTACATGGGGAAGAAGGTGTGCACAACATTCTACCCTCTTTCGTCCTACACACTCATCACCGCCAATCAACTTACACCCACAACATCTCGCCATCACCTCTACATGGGGAAGAAGGTGGTGCACAACATCTACCATCTTTCGTCCTACACAACTCATCACCGCCAATCAACTTACACCCACACATCTCGCCATCACCTCTACATGGGGAAGAAGGTGGTGCACAACATTCTACCCTCTTCGTCCTACACACTCATCACCGCCAATCAACTTACACCCACACATCTCGCCATCACCTCTACATGGGGAAGAAGTTGGTGCACAACATTCTACCCTCTTTCGTCATACACAACTCATCACCGCCAATCAACTTACACCACAACATCTCGCCATCACCTCTACATGGGGAAGAAGGTGTGCACAACATTCTACCCTCTTTCGTCCTACACACTCATCACCGACAATCAACTTACACACCACAACATCTCGCCATCACCTCTACATGGGGAAGAAGGTGGTGCACACATTCTACCCTCTTCGTCCTACACAACTCATCACCGCCAACCAACTTACACACACAACATCTCGCCATCACCTCTACATGGGGAAGAAGGTGTGCACAACATTCTACCCTCTTTCGTCCTACACAACTCATCACCGCCAATAACCTTACACCCACAACATCTCGCCATCACCTCTACATGGGGAAGAAGGTGGTGAACAACATTCTACCCTCTTTCGTCCTACACAACTCATCACTGCCAATCAACTTACACCCACAACATCTCGCCATCACCTCTACATGGGGAAGAAGGTGGTGAACAACATTCTACCCTCTTTCGTCCTACACAACTCATCAACCGCCAATCAACTTACACCCACAACATCTCGCCATCACTCTACATGGGGAAGAAGGTGGTGCACAACATTCTACCCTCTTTCGTCTACACAACTCATCACCGCCAATAACTTACACCCACAACATCTCGCCATCACCTCTACATGGTGAGAAGGTGGTGCACAACATTCTACCCTCTTTCGTCCTACACAACTCATCACCGCCAACCAACTTACACACACAACATCTCGCCATCAACTATACACCCACACATCTCGCCATCACTCTACATGGGGAAGAAGGTGGTGCACAACATTCTACCCTCTTTCGTCCTACACAACTCATCACCGCCAATCAACTTACACACACAACATCTCGCCATCACTCTACATGGGGAGAAGGTGGTGCAAACATTCTACCCTCTTCGTCCTACACAACTCATCACCGCCAATCAACTTACACCCACAACATCTCGCCATCACCTCTACATGGGGAAGAAGGTGGTGAACAACATTCTACCCTCTTTCGTCCTACACAACTCATCACCGCCAATCAACTTACACCACAACATCTCGCCATCACCTCTACATGGGGAAGAAGGTGGTGCACAACATTCTACCCTCTTTCGTCCTACACAACTCATCACCGCCAATCAACTTACACCCACAACATCTCGCCATCACCTTTACATGGGGAAGAAGGTTGTGCACAACATTCTACCCTCTTCGTCCTACACAACTCATCACCGCCAATCAACTTACACCCACACATCTCGCCATCACCTCTACATGGGGAAGAAGGTGGTGCACACATTCTACCCTCTTTCGTCCTACACAACTCATCACCGCCAATCAACTTACACCCACACATCTCGCCATCACCTCTACATGGGGAAGAAGGTGTGCACAACATTCTACCCTCTTTCGTCATACACAACTCATCACCGCCAATCAACTTACACCCACAACATCTCGCCATCACCTCTACATGGGGAAGAAGGTGGTGCACAACATTCTACCCTCTTTCGTCCTACACAACTCATCACCGCCAATCAACTTACACCCACAACATCTCGCCATCACCTCTACATGGGGAAGAAGGTGGTGACAACATTCTTACCCTCTTTCGTCCTACACAACTCATCACCGCCAATCAACTTACAACCACAACATCTCGCCATCACCTCTACATGGGGAAGAAGTGGTGCACAACATTCTACCCTCTTTCGTCCTACACAACTCATCACTGCCAATCAACTTACACCCACAACATATCGCCATCACCTCTACATGGGGAAGAAGGTGGTGCACAACATTCTAACCCTCTTTCGTCCTACACAACTCATCACCGACAATCAACTTACACACACAACATCTCGCCATCCCCTCTACATGGGGAAGAAGGTGTGCACAACATTCTAACCCTCTTTCGTCCTACACAACTCATCACCGCCAATCACTTACACCCACACATCTCGCCATCACCTCTACATGGGGAAGAAGGTGGTGCACAACATTCTAACCCTCTTTCGTCCTACACAACTCATCACCGCCAATCAACTTACACCCACAACATCTCGCCATCACCTCTACATGGGGAAGAAGGTTGTGCACAACATTCTACCCTCTTTCGTCCTACACAACTCATCACCGCCAATAACTTACACCCACACATCTCGCCATCACCTCTACATGGGGAAGAAGGTGGTGCACAACATTCTACCCTCTTTCGTCCTACACAACTCATCACTGCCAATCAACTTACACCCACAACATCTCGCCATCACCTCTACATGGGGAAGAAGGTGGTGCACAACATTCTACCCTCTTTCGTCCTACACAACTCATCACCGCCAATCAACTTACAAACACAACATCTCGCCATCACCTCTACATGGGGAAGAAGTGGTGCACAACATTCTAACCCTCTTTCGTCTTACACAACTCATCACCGCCAATCAACTTACACCCACAACATCTCGCCATCACCTCTACATGGGGAAGAAGGTGGTGCACAACATTCTACCCTCTTTCGTCCTACACAACTCATCACCGCCAATCAACTTACACCCACAACATCTCGCCATCACCTCTACATGGGGGAAGAGGTGGTGCACAACATTCTAACCCTCTTTCGTCCTACACAACTCATCACCGCCAATTCAACTTACACCCACAACATCTCGCCATCACCTCTACATGGGGAAGAAGGTGGTGCACAACATTCTACCCTCTTTCGTCCTACACAACTCATCACCGCCAATCAACTTACAACCACAACATCTCGCATCACCTCTACATGGGGGAAGAGGTGGTGCACAACATTCTACCCTCTTTCGTCCTACACAACTCATCACCGACAATCAACTTACACCCACAACATCTCGCCATCACCTCTACATGGGGAAGAAGGTGGTGAACAACATTCTACCCTCTTTCGTCCTACACAACTCATCACCGCCAATCAACTTACAACCACAACATCTCGCCATCACCTCTACATGGGGAAGAAGGTGGTGCACAACATTCTACCCTCTTTCGTCCTACACAACTCATCACCGACAATCAACTTACACCCACAACATCTCGCCATCACCTCTACATGGGGAAGAAGGTGGTGCACAACATTCTACCCTCTTTCGTCCTACACACTCATCACCGCCAATCAACTTACACCCACAACCAGGCCGCACATATCATTATCACAACGTCCCAATCCGCTTACAGTTCATTTGGGAGATTTTCATTTTTTTTCGACATTTGAGACCCTGAATTAGGGGTATATCCCTATATAACAGGGGCGAGCAAGACGATGTTTAGTCCCGCGGACACATTTTTTTTTGCAATTTCTCCCTTTCCTTAACTGTCATTCATATGTTAGTAGCGTTTGTCGGAGCGCACAAAATCTGCATTCTAACGCAGAAACACTCATATTAAAATGTAAAACCGTTTCAAAAGTTATGGCAAAACTATG
>JALJAT010000141.1:0-41471 GCA_034768735.1 Schistosoma mekongi | reverse complement strand
AGTGTGGGAATCCCTCGCAGGGCGCACCTCAGATTCCCGCAACGGGGCTTCAAGTTTGACGGGAACGCTTAACCTTCTGCACCAGTGGTAGAATTCCGAATTGAAAATATACGATAATCAGATCACTAGCTGACTAACTGTCTAGGATGTTTCTGAAACTAGTGAAAAGTCGTGATGGGGGGATTCCATATTTTGGGAGGAAAAGTAAGACGGTTTATCTTAAGCATTTTATTCTTAACTAACATTCGACAATATCGACCTTGGGGTGGTTATCCTTGAAAGTATGGAACGAGACATGGGGAGTGCTGCCTGTTTATATATGCAGTGTGAAAGGGCAATCGAAAGGAAAAAGTATGCAAGCTCTATATTTTTCGATCTTCACTGAGTGTAAATAACACTTGACCACAGGTCACGTTTCCCGTCGATGCGTCTCAAGCAGGTTGAGTCGAAAATAGTAACTCGAAATGTGGTGGTAAAATAATTCTAACACTAATTTTACAAGGGATCCATCATGTATATGATGCTCGCAGACTTTATGATCTATACGTCAATTAACTCGGTAGTAGTTGATTAGAAACAAGTACAATGGGCAAGATAAGGAAGCTATCTTACATACTCAACTTGTTATGTTTCTAAACAATTTCTAGTTTTGTAATGTCTTCTAAATTCCTAGAAAATTCGAAACTCATAGAATCTTATAAATCTTTTTGTCGAGCTAGATCTTCTTCTTTTTTAAAGAAAAGTTCTTAGGACTATTAGGATAACTTGTATATTCCCGTTGATTTGTAATAGACTGAGGCTGGTCAGTCATTGTTGCTATATGTGCATCCTCAGCGGATCGCCTCGATATAGCAAATTTTTTACAAGTATTATATAAGTTGGATTGTGACTGGCAAGTGGAATCCAGTACTTGCGTTTCGTCATATTTAGGGTTCATCGGCTGGATGTACCTGCAATGACTGACCAGCTTCAGTCTATAACAAATCAACGGGAATACACAAGTTTATCCTAATACCAATGTGCCCGTTGCACAAGTGTGACTGTCTGGACTCAGTAGTGTAGTGGTAAACGCGGTGGCGTTCGACAGGAAACTGACTGAGTTCAAATCCCAGTGTTAACATCAACATTGGGATGCAGGTACATCCAGCCGATGAGTTTCAAATAGGACGAAACGCGCGTCCTGGATTCCACTTGGCAGTCACAATCCAACTTATATAGTTCTTAGACTATGCTTTTACTTAGTCCTAACTACAGACTTCTTTTGAATGATACATTCTTGTAATATCAAACATAATTTAGTTAATCATAAATGAATTACTTAGGTTTACAGCAAAACGGTTATATTTACGGTATCTAACGGTATTTTAAGGTAGTCCATTGTAGTCCATTATTTTACTTGTATATTCATGTGAGTTGTATATTGGATTATCAATAACCATTCATATAACCGTCTTCTGATCTAACAGGATGCTTATAAGTGTTCGACATTTTAGTCTCCATGCATCAAGTGAAAAATCACAGTAACAAAGATAATAAATTTGTCTATTTTTGGTAGAGATACTATAACAATATCTTCAAAAAACTTATTCAGTTTGATTTACTCTTATTTTTAAATAGACAAACGACTTTATAAACATTGATAGTGTTACTAATTATCTGTGAATTAATTACTTGTCAAATGTCTTTCATCTAATTAGGCCTCGTTAACAAACCATCCAGATACGAATATTGTTTAAGATCACTTGAAGCAGAATATATTCATTCCTTGGTGACTGATTACATGATTAAGATGATTAATGCAAAATATTTTATTCAAGGTTAAACTTTGTATATCAGGCCTTTTTTTAAGAGTTTATGATTATATTCTTATTAACAAGTAGCTAATGTCTAGTTTTATTGAAATTAACTTTAAATGACATCTTACAAATAAAATATATTTTGTGTTTGAAGAAAATACATGTCTGAAAATCAACCTATAGTATAATATCACTTCTGTTTTGTATATGGTACAAGAAATCTGATATGAAACTGAGCTTTGTATGCTCACGAATATCTATATTAAGTGTGTTACTTAAATAGACACTTAACATGCAAACTAATGTTATTAACGGGTTTTTCGAACATTTTTTCGTAGTACAAGTTTGTACCTGCGACCCATTGATTGATAATCTATTGCTTTAAACACAATGCAATTATCCCGCCTTCTAGGATAACTCAAAGAGTGAAACTTAACAGTCTACGATATCCCTATCTAACAGTTCGAATTATCGTGATTTCAGCTGGGCACGAATGACAACCATAAAGCACCGTCAAGCTGTCTCAACATGGTATTGAGCCGTTAGATGTTCACACTCACGACGTCACGATAAACCAAACTCCGAACTCTAAGTTCTCATCAGCACCACTGACTTATCATCAAATGCCAACGTTAGATGATCGTCAAATAATATGATAAATTTATTGAAGAGAATATTAGCTCAGTAGTACTGATGGTTAAGAGTTAGCCACAATACCTGAAGTTACTGGGTTCGGTGTGCCGTAGATGATCTGTACCAAATAGAGGTCCTATACTATGACAAAACAGCTACCCAATTTTCAGTGGTACCTAACGGAGATAGATCTATGCTGAGTAATATCAACAAGTTGTTTTTATTTTTAATTCTCACATTCAATTCTCTTTTGATATTCAATTTAGATGCACTACAATAATCATTGTTATTGTTAACAAAATTTATACTTAAATGTTTACTTTGTTTGAAAAAGAAAGCCCAGGACAGATTTGGTTGGAGTATACTGGTCGGCAACCTCTGCTCCACCAGGGGGAACAGGATGATTGATTGATGTTTGTTTTCTGCAGTTAAATGTATTTATTCATAGTTTTCAATGTTTTTTTTCCTTTGTTTTAGTGAAGATGTTCAAATGAATATTTTATAGCTCAACATATTCTGCACTCCTTCAAAACTTAACCAAACACGCTATCATATCTTATTTTCGAATAAATTATTTATAAATAAATTAAATTACTGTTATCATTTATCGGTACATGTTTAATTGTAACATTCCTCATCAAAACACTTTTGTCTTGAAATTGGTATAAATCTTTACTTTTATTTTATTAAAAAACATTTGTATTTCGATTTCGTCTTTTGAATTTCCATGAATAAAGCTTATATACTTTAATGAATCCAGGCAAGAAGCAGATATATCTGAGCTTGTCGTTTATGACAGATGTGAATATATATATTCATTATTTGTTTTAATTTATTATGATACTGTCAAAATGAAGTATATATCACGAGGTATTTCATATTCAAAACCATTTTAAGCTGACCTAACTCATCATTCTGAATGCATGTGCACTGGAAATATGCATAGAAATTTACGATTAACAACATAAAATCATCTCACAGAGGAAATTCTTATTTACGTATATCATTTACTGTAGCTGTTTAATCGTATTTACAGAGAAGTTTTAAAAAATATTATTATCTTAGAAAATAGAAGGACATTTTATCATAAACGTGTACAGAGATTTTAAGTACCGCAAAAATCAGAGGGAAGTAATGTAATGGTCTAAATTAAAAAAGCGTTTGTGATGAAAATAATCTATGGATTGAAAAATGAAATAATTGCCTATCCAATTGATAGTTATGACAAGTAAAAGAAACATTGAACTGAGGAATTTATAATCATGAAAAACCGGAAGCGGTTTTCGACAAATGAAAAATTCGACAAAAGAAATTTCAAAATATTACAGCAAACAAACACACAAACTAAAAATATGTTGGGTCTAGGGTGGAACTAGAATTTGCTCAGTGAGATTAGGCTTGAACTGCCAAAATGTAAAAACTCAGGTTACTCGTATTTTTTTGAAATTTAGTGTATAGCTTCAATAAATGATATCATATAAAAAAGGCTTTCTCCATCAATCACATTATTAGGTTATTTCATCGATCCACGATATACGACTACAAAAACAGCTAAGTGAATATGTATAAATTTCCCCATTTAAATAACTGTAACTCTCAATTAGTCAATCACTAGTAAGTAATATAAGACCTGACACCAAATGCTAATTCGTTCATATTCCAGTACTCAATTACAGAATGACTACAGTTAAAGCTTTTGGAATCATTCTAGTACCGATGAAAGTAAAAAGATGTTGCGGGAGGCTATCAATCTGAGAATTAAAAAATTTTCAAAGGTTTTATTTATGTATACGCTTTGCATGACTATTTAGTGTTCTATCATTACCCTTATATTGCCTTAGTCTTCAGCTATTATTTAAACCATAAATTGTTGATATGGCAATTTCAATTCATAAATTAGAACGGTTTATTTGTGATTCATTTACTCTGTTTTCCTGTTCAAAATGTCATTGTTGTGCATTGATATAAATATTCTAATTGGTCTATTGTGTGGTCTGGTTATGAATTTATATATATATATATATATATGCATATATATATACATATATATATATAGTTTTAAATGCACTAAAAATGTCTTTGAGCTGGTATATCAGGGTCTTGCGTTCTTACTGTATTCCGTTCGGCCTAGCTGGTATTGGGCCGACTGTGTTAGGATAAGATAAATTTCGCATGCTAACGTTTGTGTACATTGGTCTTAGCAAGGTTATTACTTTCCTTTCGTACGTCGCGATTGATCGAACTTAAGGACATAACAATATTAGACACAATTTATATAGTGCTCGGAAAGAGTAATCGACTTAGATGAATATTAAAACACCATGGATGCGACAAACTTAAAACCACTTCAAATTAGTTCTTTAGCTACAGCCTATAGGTTTTTACACCATCCAATGTGGTATAAACTTTCTCGTGAATTAAAAGCGTATCTTATTTCAGTAGTAACATCTCATTTCAAATAGAAATATCTCTCATACAAAACAACAGTGAGGCTAAGCATTGATAATTTAACCTTGGTTTATTTGCATTCATGTGTGGTCTACCTTGCATAACCTAGTTTCTATATGAAATAGGTATAAATGGTTTAAATTGACACGTTGTGACAAAAACTGTCACTCTGATTTAATCTACACGTTTTGATTATTAACTATTTATTTCCTCTCACTTTATGATTAACACTGCAGTCACTCAAAATGGGAATGCTTCTCTACGCACTTACTGGATCAATTTATTAATAATTTGTGACCATATTTAAATAATCACTCCTACTAAAAGTAATATTATTCATCGTTATAATACCTAAATGATGTAATCTGTAAAGAAATATGGTTTTCAGTTATCAACTTTTGTATATACTAGTTTTTTGAACAGATCATACACATATCTAAAAATTTATTCACAATATGGAAAACTTATACACAAAATTCATAATCAACGTCATTAACATTTTATTCAAATTTAAGTGTTCAATGACCAATATCATCTAAGAGTCAATAGATAGTTTCAAAAATGAATTAATTTCATGAGTAATAATGGATGTTCATTAGATGACTGAAAGGAGGCGAGATAAGGATTTCACATTAGTGTAATCATTACACTAAATAAAAGTGAAATATGCTACAATCTTTGTTTTACACAGATTGTCATGTTATTGTTTAATTATAAACTAGAATTGACGTTTTGAAACCTGACTATTAATATAAAGTGTATAAAGTATTAAAATGAATCATGTAATGATTTAATATTATAGTAAACAAAACACTACGCTTGGTTTTATTGTAAATGTGATTATATTTTACTACTATTTGCATGTTTGATTGTTAAGCTATTAACGGAATAGCACTTTATCTGTTTGTGTTAACAATTGACTTTTTATGAAATGGAACATTGAGTACATGTAAAAGCTTTATTGTACAAAAGCTATGACCAGAAAATGAATACAATGTTAATTACTGATTTACATAAATAAAGTACATATAAGAAGTATTATAATCAAGCATTCAAATCTTTTCTTTTTAAGCTGTTATTTGAATGAATTTATGAATAACTTCTATGAACTTTCAATATGACTTCTTTTTCGTTTGTATGTTATCTAATAGGTTTAACATTGTAGGTGTAGTTAGGTATGATAAGTGTTAACATGATTGTTGACTGACTTTAGTTAAACAATCTGACATAACAGACGAGTCAAAAAGAATGACTAAGTTGGAGAACTATTTTTCAGAAGATTATTTCATATATATTTCATATATATGTGTGGTTAAAATTTTGCTTCTGTTATTTTTATGATCATCCAGCCCTAACCCTAACCTACTAACTATTATCATTTTGAACTTATGAACTGGAGTTAATTAATTGTAAACATGTTAGCGTCGCCCCCTCCCCAGCCTCCACCATTTTTTCTAGTATTACTGTCTTCTTTTTAGTACTGACTTTATAAGACAATTTTGTCTAACTTTCATCATACTAAAATTATTTGATGTAAATTATACTCCAGAATAAATGTAATCGTATTAATTTGTTCAATGTAATAATCATGTTATTTGACTTTTTAAAATTCTTATTCTTAATAACTTTCCTAAACTAATAATCCTAATAACTTCATTGATGCAAAAGTACATTTAAATAAGTTATCTTGTTTCATATACCTAAAGCGTTTGGCTTTTCACTTAAGCATTTTTTCAACTCTGGAAAGATCGACCATAGGATGAAAATATGAAGTCGTTCTACAGGTCATACATTATTTGGTTAACATAGTAGGATCATACGTCCATTGGATGGCATGAATTCATAAATCAGAAGTCGGCTCAATTCAAGGCTACAACACAACCATTAGAAGTATTAAACAACAATTTTGTATTCCTACCGAATGTCCATAACTCCAACACGGACTGGACACACGACTATCAGTCTTTATGACGTACATTTAACCTTCAGATCATTGAATGAATACACAATAGTTTTTCATTTCTTATAAACCATATCTATAATGTTGCTCTAAACGCAACCGAGACTGGTTCATTAAGATCCTGCCTATTAATGACTAGAAACTGCATACACTTTCCAAGTCTTAGTAGTTTAGCTGACTTTTGTATGGAGTCTATTTATAACAGTATATAACTGAAATATTCGAACTGTAATTGACACATTATATCGAGTGTTTTGTTTAGACAAAAAAACCTGGATGTAAAATATATTCCACACATAAATAATATTTAACAGTTGTTATTATTTTCTTCATATTAGTTTGAGGGATAATAATATCTTGTAAGTATGATACATTACCTAGGATCATCAATGCATCGCTTCTATATCAACCTTCCAGTGGTTATTCATCATTTCATTTGTTGCTTAATGTTTGCATAAAGATAATGAATGATAACTTCTTTAAAAAAATTACCCCAATCACCTTAATTTTGTGGCGTCTCTTAGACTCAAACGCGCTGATGAAGTACAGTCAAATGAACACATGGCTCCCCAAATACAACGTGATTGATCATAATTTTCAGAATTATAACGTCCAGGGCCAACTGGACTCTAACAATAGAAACATAATAATCATTTAAAAAAAAGTCAAATTACTTATATACATTTGTCTTTATAATTTGACTGATTCAAAAAAGTGAATTACAGTTTAATATATATTCAGTCTGGAAAGAGTTATCACAATCAATCACCTGAAGAAATACTGTCTTAAATACGCAAATAATTCAACGCTAAGTTAGAGAGATTTCGTTCGGTAAAAAATAGAAATAATTCCAGAAGAACTTACGTCATTGTTTAAAGTTGAAGGGATATAAATTTGGATCACTTTGAATAGCATATAAGAAGCCTTAATTTTATTTTAGCTTATGTCACTTCCGATTAATGAATTGTTGATGATCGTATATTTTTAAAACTTACTTATCCATACTCTATGATAACTTATTGCTTATTATAAATGGATAATGTTTTGTTTGTAGTCTTTTATATATGATATAATATTCATTACAACTGGTAGAGTTGATACTAGATTTTTTTCATTTTATCCGGCCATTATTATATGTAGACATCTGTTAGTGAAACGCTAGTAGGCAATTACAAATAGCTGGCCATTTGGAGTTAAATCCCGAGTATACATATATGTAATGTACCTGACATGGGTTGAACCCAGAGATTTTATATAGCTTGGTAAACATGCGTTCATTTTAACTGTCAAATCGTTTGATGTTATGCTATATTTTCTTGGTGTTAAGTTGTAAACATAATGCTTACTTTCTAATTACAGGCTACGTTGCTGATGTTCATCAGTTTATGCACTTTATTTTGAAGTCATTAAAAAGTCTTTTATTATTACGTTTCGCTGATTAAGCTAATTATAATCGTTTTTAAGAAGGATTTCTGTATTTTAGGCTTTTATGGACTTTTCAAACAACGAAACCCAAGGCGTAACTTGTTGTTTGACTTTTATATTTATATTTACACCAAACGCCAGTTTTATGAATACAATCGGACTTTAAAACAATAATACCAGAAATTACCAAGTTATGCTATGTAGTATATATAACAAATGACAAACCTCGATGCTTGCCTATATACATATCTATCGTACAAAAAGTTCCACCCGGCTGTGCTCTGGCCTTATGCAGAAATTTTGGGAAATTCATCATTAAAAATGGTATAAATGTAAACACAACTTTATTTGAATACTTTTTTAAAGAAATTTTTTATCGTGTATAACACACAAAACAATAGGCTAGAAGCTTTATAATTCGTCCGTTCATCTGCTTAGAGATGACATTTATAGTTACATATGAACAATATACCTATGTATATACCTATGTAACATGATTATCTCTATGGCCAATGTTATATATATGCATGGATCTTCTTGCTGTTTTCTTAAATATTCATTTTGTTATTAGTGTTAATATCATATCTGAGCGTAAAATTCAAGCTTAGTTTACTATCGGCAAAGGTTTCTTGAAATATGTTTTTCTCAACAAGTAGTGTAAAACGTAGAAAAGTACGAATTATATTACAAATGTGAAAACTGTTTTCTAATATTATATTATAGGAACAAGTTGACACCTTTACTTGAAATACATGCAAAACAAAATCGACTGTAAAATTATTTGCCTGCCTAATAGCAAATATTAAATGTGAATCACGAGAAGAACTAGACAAAAATAAAGGGGCGTGTTCGTTGAAACTTTTGTATTTGTCATCTGGATATTTTGGTTCGTAATAACCCGGTTTTATCTGTTGTGACGCGTGGTTCAGGTCTTTTATCGACCGCAAGCTCTCCGTCGTAAATTGTTATCTGTCTCGATTGACCGCACGCTTCGTCTCCTAAGCTATAATTCGACCCCCAGGCTGAAACTACTCGTCAACAGGAACACAAGAGAGAAGACAGGAAATACTGCAAAAACACTTTAATGCAAGAGTCCCATTATGTACACAAACTAGGACATATATATTATCATAAGTGTCCTTCAAGCTTCTAGAGAATTCCGTAACCTTCTAGAGCTAAGACGATTGACCAATCACAGGCATAGCACGTGATTTCTCTCTGTCTAGAAGTTTCGGATAAAAAGCTATCTCCGCTCTGATTGGACACAATATATCCTATTGATTTTCTATGTCATATTGAGCTTGTCTCGAGGGGTTTTCTCAGCCTACCCAACACCTCCCCTTTTTTTAAAAAAAAATTGAGACAGTGCCATGATCCCATGCGTTAATGAAATTCTGGGTGTGGTCAGGCGAGAAAATCTACCACTAGGCTCCTCCTCCACGGAATGTAGTGGGCTCCTTATGTGGTGGCCGGAACAATACTTCATTACGTTGAAGATGCATGGTCTTCAAGGCAGCATTGTTGCAACTTCGCAGATGAGTTGGGAAGTCAAGGACTTGACCGTGTCTGGAGCGTGCATTTACGACAGTAGCAATTTTCTTATTTTTAATGCACCTCTGCGCTGAATGATATAACTTCATGGGACTAACAGGCAATCTGGACACGGTTCTTGAGATGACTTTCTGGACTGGATTTGCGGCTGTGCTCTGCGCACGTTTGTTGGGGTAGGCACTGTGAGATTTTGTGGACACTTCTGATGCCGCGGCTGGCTTATCATCTAATGGTTGTTCCACCTCTGAAATGATTTGAGCAGATGTCTCCAGCGCAGCTTGTTTCTCACCTACGCTTTTCTCTTCTATTCTCATTGTACTGACATTACAAATCATGCTTATGGGACGGTCTATTAACTTCAGCTTCTCTAGCCAATCAAGTCCCAATAAGTCGAGTGATGGACGTTCTGTCACTAATATAACTCCTTCCTGCGTCACTCCCTTGACTGTGACTGGACAGTATATCTCACCGGCAATGTTTAGCATACCCCCAGATGCACTGCGTGCTGTTTGTTGCGTGGGGTATATTCTTGGCCTTCCAATTTCGTCCCAAGTTCTTCTGCTAATAAGAGTTATGTCAGAAGCTGTGTCTAACTGTAGACGAGCACCATAGCCATTTATCTTGACGGACACATATTTTCTGCGACTATGCGAGGCGGTTCTGTTAATAGCGACTGTTACTTTGGCTGATCTTGGCTTGAATCTTCTAGAGTAAACCTTTGGTTGGCGGCGTTTTCGTGTTCTACAACGGCTTTCTTTATGCCCCTTTCTCAGACATGTAGTACATCGATGATTTTTGAATGGACAGAACCTTTTGAAGTGCCAATCACCGCACAACCAACATGGGGATGGTGGCTTACCGCTGCCATTGCGATAATTCTGTGCACGGGAACCTTGCGAGTCTGTTCTCTCTAGTGCGTTGACATGAAGAAATCGGCTACCACTTTCTATCAAGGAAGTATCATGTTTCAAATTTACTAACCTTTGACATTCGGTGGTTACTTCCTGTAGGGTCATGCTGGGACAATGTTCAAGTTTACTCAAGATTCTTGTCCGAATGTCAGCGTCTTCAGGCGAATGCAAGCTACAGACAAATATGAGGCATTTGAACTGATCTTCTGTCATAGAAGACAACTTGAACCTCTCACATTCTCGATTCACTATACCTGCGTGTTTTACCCAGTCATCTCCTGGTTCTTTCATAATCTTCAGGCACTGATAGCGGATATTAAATAAAGATGACTGTTCACCAAAGATTTGAGAAAGGGTTTGAACTGTTTCATCAAAACTAAAGTCTCGTGGGTTCTTTGGGAGGATGAAGTTACTGTAGCGTTCGTGTTCTATTGTCCCCAATTTTCTTAGGAGTACTCTGACTTTTGAAGCGTCGTCCATTCTACAGAGATCGATGCGAAACAGATCTTCATATTTCTTGAACCACGAATCAAAAGTGACGCCAGCTGCACCATCAAAATGAAATTCATGAATGGCATTTATGACTGATTCGTTAAGTGACATCTGACGTTCACTGGAAGTGGGGCTTTGTTGATTCAGGAGCATTTTCTGCATCAAGGTTTCGATGATTCTTATTTGAGATTGCTCGAACCTCTTTTCTTGCCGCTCCATATAAGCTTCTAATTGTTCAAATGTAATATTCATGGTAGTTCTTTTTCTAATTTCCCGAAATTCCCGTCGCCAGTTTGTTGTGACGCGTGGTTCAGGTCTTTTATCGACCGCAAGCTCTCCGTCGTAAATTGTTATCTGTCTCGGTTGACCGCACGCTTCGTCTCCTAAGCTATAATTCGACCCCCAGGCTGAAACTACTCGTCAACAGGAACACAAGAGAGAAGACAGGAAATACTGCAAAAACACTTTAATGCAAGAGTCCCATTATGTACACAAACTAGGACATATATATTATCATAAGTGTCCTTCAAGCTTCTAGAGAATTCCGTAACCTTCTAGAGCTAAGACGATTGACCAATCACAGGCATAGCACGTGATTTCTCTCTGTCTAGAAGTTTCGGATAAAAAGCTATCTCCGCTCTGATTGGACACAATATATCCTATTGATTTTCTATGTCATATTGAGCTTGTCTCGAGGGGTTTTCTCAGCCTACCCAACACTATCTTTAAGCCAATAAAACAAAAACTAAACATAAAGTTCAAAGTAAGTTGAAAACAAACATGGAAAAAATCTAATAATGGTCAGATTCAGCGTTTGAGCACAAGTTTCACCTATTAGTTAGGAACCGTGGTCGTTTTGTGTGATGGCCAAAATGCTGTTGATAAAACTTTGCAGGGTATCTGAGTACATGTAATACCATTACAACTACTTTTGTTTCACTTAACTAAAATTTCAAAGTTTTGTCATGTCTTATTACAACCATATAATTTACAATTTATAATGGCTTAAATAAGAAGACAAACAGACTCAACATAATATATTACAGTTCTATCAATGATTTTGTCAACTAATAGTGATTTCTGAAATTCACTTTTTGAATCCAGCAAGTCAATATGCACTTCTACTACTTCGTTATTATCTAACTACATTCTTAGTATATTTTCGAGAGTGGTAGTTGTATATTTTTACGACACAAGCACGGATCATGAAATAATTTTCATTGTTCACCGTTTAACTATAAATTTTATGCATAAACCAAAAAGCAAAATTTTACTGACAATACTAATCTTACCCTATATGCTATAAGGTTGTTTTTCATTCTGCTGGAATATGATCTATCCACCTTTCTCTGTTCATCTACAAGTTTGCGGAACTTTCCAGTATGTTGTTTTTCCAGTCGTAGAAGATCGGATGTAAAGGATTTTAATGTAGAGGTCTCAGGTTCTGGATTTTCAGAAGTCTAAAATTTAAAAAAATAGAAGCATTAATCAGTGAAACACAAAAAATAGAAGCAAACGATTCTAATGCTTTTGGTGCTTAATTTATCTAAAATTTAGTTTTGAAATTTGAAATTAATAGTATGCAATATTTATGTAAGCTGGTAAAAAATCAAGTGATTCTGTGCGCATTTATAGCATTCCATGCCAAAACACTCCAATTTTTATTAAAAGACTATCTTCGTTACTCTGATAGTATTGTGAACCTTAGTACGACACTCATTTGCAATACTTCAATTACTCTAGGTGCCATCAAATAAAACAATCTGTTATTTACCTTCAATAATTCTCGTATCATGGGTATTTTGTTAAATAAAATAGCCGAGGTAGTATTTTTTACACTTCATTTTCTCAGTATAACTATAAGGAACAGACGTTCTTGGTAAAACATTCTTGACTAAAAACATTTAGGCAAAGCCATGGAGCTCCTACTACATGTAGATAAGAGTCAACAGCCAGCAAATATAACTAGATTAAACGCCGATTCATAACGATGAAGAAACGATTTTTCTGTACTAAAGTTTAATTCTGACTACAACATGTACAATATTAGACATGCAATCGATAGCAAGAAAATACCGCTACTATGGAACAACCTGCTTATTTTGATAAAACTGTAACCTATTTACTTATGTGAGCCTAACTAATCCGAAAAAATATATATTCTGCAATTGTTTCTGGTTTCATTGAATCTTTAGTTAGTGATAGTATGAGGTTGAACTCAAAAATATTTCTGTAGAATGATTAGCGAATCAATGATTTCCACTATTGTAAATACTAAGCATACCAAGAAAAAGAAAAGATTAGAATAAGAATATTAATCTGTTAACATGTAAGTGTTTGCCATGCAAGGCAAAAGTAGCTGCTAAGCAACATTTCAAGATATAAAATTTGATAGGTAATTTGATGTATGTTTGAAGAGAAACATATAAAAAAATTTTTCTTACATAATCATAACTCCTTGGTCCTGTCATTAAATCATACGGTCCACGGTTTCTAGTTTTTTTATTCAATAGTCTCTGTACCGAACCAATAATTACATAAGTTCCCGGCGCTATATGATATCCCTTTTCGATAAACATTAATTTGCATTACGAAATGAGTTACTGTCGGTGGTAGAAAACGATTTGTTTCTCCTCTGCATTCTAAAATGCCCCTTATAGAACTTGACTTGTGTTTTGCATCCATTATTTCCTTATAAAGGTATGGATCACCTTTTATACCATAAGTACCCACTCCTGGAGTATTATTCTGTGTTAAGGTAATTTTAAATGTACAGTGTTTACCATTTTAGATTCTACAAAACGGACTGAATGTGTGTCTATAGGTCCTATGGACTTAGATTGGACTTAGATGGACCTGAATTCCTCGTGGAATATTATACCGGCCAGGTCCAAGATCTCTTTGCTTTTAAACAAAGAAGTTTCGAAAAACAACAGATTATGTAACAAATAGAAGTTGAATTAATTTCATGAAATATATGTATAATTCTTAGGGATTTGAAAAATTTTTCGTAGTGATACTGTTATTCAGAGATTTTTAAAGAAAAAAACTTTTTGCTTGCTGTACTGTTCAAACTTTCTTACACGGCATATATGAAATTATGTAAATTATCATTGTACAGAGCAGTTGCTTAGTTACGGAGTGCGCAAGTTAACACAATCAATGTTTGTTTTAAAATAAACAGAATTAACCAATTTTTTAGTACTGAACTTTTCGATGAAGTTATATGACGGTCTACTAAATTTAGGTATTTTAACGCTATTTCAAACACTAGCAAACATCTACACAATTCTGAATATTGTAAAGTTCACCGTTTTATCATTTTAGAAGAGAATACAGCAAAAGCTTACATCTATAATGTCAAACTGAAGAATAATATTAGTTACTGATTTAAGCAACTATACATAATGGAACTGAGAACCTAAGAGAAAACCAATTAGATATATCTCACGTGTAAAATACTTAATTGTCATGAAAAATATGAACCCGCAGTTTTATTAACCGGGAGTACTAAAAATTTGTTGCGCTTTTTATTCACTGGTTTTGATCGATATTATTATTTTATTGGCTTTCATAATGTCCACTGTTTACGTTTGTGTTTATTTTCAATACTGTACTCATCAAATTTAAAATCATAAGTTGATTATAGACTTTCTCATGCATATTCTACATCAGTTGTTCTTCCACAAAGTCACGTTAATCAGGTAACCTTATTGTTTATGCATTGATCGTTAATCAAATATCGAATTGCAATTGAAGGTTGGCCAACCATAATAATTAATTTAGTTTATGAACAGTTATACGACAGTGGCAGCATCAATATAGTTACTTTTATCTTACTAGGAAAATTTAAATGAGTTGCATTTACTTGATTTTCTTTCAAAAGCTTTACACTTCGTCTGAATAAAGTTGGTATAATTGAATTGCGTTGTAATTCATATTGTCTATTCCAGTCCGATACACTTTTACAACGAGGAATAGATAAGATCTTTCCTTCTCCTTTAAAAGACGAATTATGGTTATAGCAACCTGGACCTAAGCTACCGGACGTGATTTCTTTCCTCCATCATGGGTGCACATTAACTCGTTGCCTAAATATGCATCATCCCAATCTACAATGAAAGGGGAAATAAAGGGGAAGAAGGGCGACAAAAAGGAGACAAAGGGGAAATAACGGGGTAAAAAGGGAAATAAGGTAGACTTCAAGGGGAAAAAAGTGGGAAGGGGGAAATAAAGCGGAGAAGTGCGACATAATTAGTCTCGGAGGGGGAAATAAAGCGAACAAGGGGGGGAAATAAGTGGGAAGCAGAAATAAGAGTCGGGGAAGGTCGAAATAAAGTGGATATGTACCTGGTATTGCGTTACAGCAGTGTATATTAATTTTTAATAAGAGATTTTACTAAATTTAAGAGACAATGAAGATAACTGTCAATAATTTTGTGTTTTTTAAAGGCATATGAAATAAACAAATTTGTTTGAGTTATCTCATTGGCGCGCTATGAACATTATTTTTCTTGTTTGCGTGCGTAAGCAATGGAGGTTAGTTGCTATATATGTTTTCACATTTCCTTCTTTATATCATTAAGATTACTAATGTAGCTTCAAATATGAAGTCGAAGAGAGTTAGGGCGCCATTGGAAACTGGTAATAAAAATTTGCATTAAGATAAATACGTCTATCGTACAGGTACAAATAAGAGTCCTATTATGGGTCCTGAAGAGCCTACAACTATGCAACAGCTATACACCAATATAATAATGGAGATGGTGTTGACAACCAACGTGACAACTGCTGGTGCTGACAGGATCCTAACTTTATTTCATCGTGCACTGCCACATTTACCGACAAGCATTGCAAGGTTTCTTAGGAATAGTGGTACTTGTAGCAGTAAACTTATTGGCAGTGGTATTTATTTTCACATCGGGTTGAAGGTGAATCTCCTTCATTACTGTGAATGTTGGCTCCACTACGCTCCCGTGCAACCTGTCTACTGTTACTTAAACTATGATGGTTTATCTGTTTCGAAGAGCTCAAGCCAGCAGCTGTGGCCTATATTAGGACGTATTATCATTCCTTTCCTAAACAACGTATTTATTATTGGCATATACAGTGGTGCCAACAAACCTAATGATACGGATGATATGTTCAAAGAATTGTTAACAGAGTTAGCTGAAGTATGTGCCAACGGTATTTACGTCGAAAAGTTTGACAAACTTGTGTGCTTCACTTTGAAAGTTGTTATATGTGATGCACCGGCACGAGCAGATGTAAAGAAAACAATTGGTCACAACGGGCAAGCAGCTTGTGACAAGTGTACAGTAATGGGATATCGAGTTAACAACAGAATGGTATTTCCAAATAAAACATATACACCACGAGACGACAATGGTTTCAGAAAGCGGTTGCAGGCAATGCACCACCGTTCTGTATCATCCTTCGAATCTTTACCAACTGATATGGTCAAGGATTTTCCCTTGGACCCGATGCATTTGGTGTATTTAGCTGTCATCAAAAAGTTATTCAACTTGTGGCTCGAGAATGAACTTACTCCACAAAACCAGAAGCTATTAAATGATAGACTGTTAGTGTGTCAGAGCAAAACACTGATGGAGTTTCAGAGAAAGTGCCGCCCCTGGAAGATGCTCATCGATGGTAAGCAACCGAGTGCAAACTATTCTTGCTCTACTTAGTCCCAGTCATCCTGAAAGAAGTACTGCGTCCATCATTGTACTTAAATTTCCACCGACCATCGTTAGCTGTATACTTGTTATCACATCCAAAGTATTACAGTCAGTTTATATCAGGTGTGAAGATCGACCTAAAGAATTTTGTTAATGAATTTGAAAAGTGCTACGGAACCAAACATCTAGTTTACAACATCCATTCCATTCAGCATTTAGCAGATGACGTTGAACACCATGGGCCTTTACATTCATTCTCATCATTTGCATTTGAATCATATATGAGTCAGATACGAAGGTCTGTTCACTCGGGGTTCGCTGTTGGAAAGCAGGCAGCACAAAGGTATGTGGAAAAACTTTACGTTGATAAAAAGTTAAAAAGATCTCTGAAACCAACAGAATTAAACGACAACAAAGTAACAGTGGATATACAAAGGGAAGTCATCAATGTCAGAGGATTTACTATTAAATCCTATGCTCCAGAATACATAATCATTGTCAACGGCAAACCGCGACTGGTATATCAGATAGTGGACAACAAAATGTTCCGTTTCAGACCATACGCAGATCCGGTAGATTTCTTAAATCAACCGATTTCATCATCGAACATTGGAATATTTCGTTGTTCCACAATCAGTCACGAAACTTCATGGTTGTCTGTAACATCTATTTCCTGCAAATGTATATGTATTCCTACTGTGAACTATGCGGTCGTTATTCCACTGCTACATACATTTGGATAACAGTCTATCACAAAAGTAATAATTACTAACTACTTTTCATTTATTTTAGAAAAGTGCTTCAAAATATTGTTTAGTGGAGGTGGTGGGCGAAAAAATGCTAGTCGTACCTAGTAGTTGGATTCTGTCTGAAAGTTTGTGTTTTTACAAGGAAATCCCAAAACACGTAATGAATAATGATTTCCCCGTTGACAGAACGTTTACCTTACTCAAATGCAAGAAATTACATGAATGTGGTAAGGCACAGATACTTCATTATTTTGTAGAATGTCTAGACGAGGCAACAAATGTCAAAAATAGACTGGATGCAGTTTATGGATACGTCGATGATGACACATTACCGTTATCAAACAAACTTGGAAAACGGTAAGAATTGTTCTCTTTTTAGCACATTAATACAGCCAAACAAAAAAGCGCAAAGGTGACTATCTCTACACATCATCGGAGATAGAAATCGAAGATGTGCAGTCGGATTTCATTCCACCAAATTTTTCGAACGTTAACATCTTTGATAGTAGTCCATTATCACCTATTGCATGGTTTGTACACTTAAGCTGTATTTACTTACCTTTCAGCTCATCTAAACAGACGACAGTGGTTTCATCCCTACCAACAACAAATACGGAACAAGGATTGCAGTCAGATATGAAGACTGTATTGAAATTGCTTGGCAACATGAACAGTAAGAAGGCGTATGCTTTTAAACTCATCTCTAGATGCAATAATTGAGAATACTGAAATGCTTTCTCAAGTCTTATCATTATTGCAAATTCCGGAACGTAGTTATCAGTCGAAGACTATCTCGGCTGACAACTACCAATTTGAATTACTTTTGGCAACCGAGGATCAGTTAACGATATTTGATGAAGCCTAAAAAGACGGACATTTCAGGGATGTAGTCGTAAGTGCATATTACTGCTTTACACCTTGTAGTGCTCTAAACTTATGACAAAAATTTCACACGACGTTAAATCTACATTGAAGTTGATGATGCACTACTTCATAATACCTGAACTATTAGTGTTGTGTACTACTTTCGGAACAACAAAGAAGAATGCAATTGTCAACTTTCGGTTTTACAAATTTATCAAATGTAAGTGTTCTATTGATTAATTGTCTACTTACAAGCGACAATAATATCTCACTTTGTTGGTCCACTGAAGAAAGAGAATGAAGTTATCGATGAAATTTTTTTATCTACGAAATCCTACTTTCACGATCTTCGTGACAAAATACACAAACGAAAACACAGGAATAAAGCCACTGTAAGTTGTCTGTCACAGTTTCAAATAAATTTACATTTTTATTGTCGTGATTAACTGTTTAATAATTAAATGTACTCTTAATGTTAACTGTAGACAAACATAGTTTAGTTTTCATAGATGTACTTCATGAATACTTTTACCTATTTAACTGTACCAATATAACCAGCAATTTACCTTTTTCAGATTTCACAACACCAAGAAGACCAACCTGCAGACAGTTAACATAAAGTCAAATCATCCCATCATCGTGTACTTGTACATTTCATAAACATCTGTGATAATAAACTTTCTCTGTATACATTGTTTTCTGAATTTCGCGTTATTGCAGTCGAATAATGATTTAAGTTAGTATATCCTTGCTGTTAAACTGTTAGCGAGATAATACGTTCACAGAATTGTAAAAAATTACTACGAAGATGCTTAACTACATTAATTTGTCTGAAAGAAGGCGGGATTCTGTTTAAAATAAAGGGGAAATTCGTCTGGAATAAGAGGGAAATTGTCAACAACAAAGGGGAAGGGGGAAATTCGTCTGGAATAAGGGGGAAAATCCGCCGAGGGGGAAAAATCCGTTTAACTGTCGCAATTTCCTCTTTATTTCCCCTTTGGTAACCATCGACATTTCCCCTTTATTTCCCCTTTTTTGTTAGCTTGGGTAGTGTTATGTAAACCCCGAGCTGCTAATACAATTGATTAATATCCTACTGCTAGTTGAGTGCCTTCAAATTTCAATGGAAACATATTGTTAGCAGACAAAATCGAATCAGCCAACTTTTTGCTACGTCTGTAAAAGGTAGACCGATGACAACCGATGTTTAAGGCTGATAGCCTAGACGCCCTAACTCTCTTCGACTTCATATTTGAAGCTACATTAGTAATCTTAATGATATAAAGAAGGAAATGTGAAAACATATATAGCAACTAACCTCCATTGCTTACGCACGCAAACAGGAAAATAATGTTCATAGCGCGCCAATGAGATAACTCAAACAAATTTGTTTATTTCATATGCCTTTAAAAAACACAAAATTATTGACAGTTATCTTCATTGTCTCTTAAATTTAGTAAAATCTCTTATTAAAAATTAATATACACTGCTGTAACGCAATACCAGGTACATATCCACTTTATTTCGACCTTCCCCGACTCTTAATTCTGCTTCCCACTTATTTCCCCCCCTTGTTCGCCTTATTTCCCCCTCCGAGACTAATTATGTCGCACTTCTCCGCTTTATTTCCCCTTTCATTGTAGATTGGGTAGACGTAAATTATCCCCTTGAAGTTTACCCTGTACATAACCAAGTTACGTTTGTCGTATTATCAAAACAATTTCTACCAGTTGAATTCACTCTTACAAGTGGAAATTAATCTGGAGGCAATGAAGGATGGAGGATAAGTAATGTTTGATCGTAAGTGGAGGTCAAAGGGATAGCAACATCTAGGCTGGCTGATTAGTGAGAGAAATGCTTCCCACGCTGTGTCGTATCGTGATCTTCTGATGATACGTGACCGAGTGCCTTTAACTAGTCGTGTACACTAAATCGAACATGGTCAGCATCAATGTCAAGAGTCTTTGCAACTATTTGTTTTTGGGATTATTTACCACTACGGCTCATTTGTGAAGACCCTATGACGTACCAGCCAAAGGATAAAACCCAAAGCGTCAGACATTTGCAAATGTTCCTTTGATAACTTGCGATGCTGTGCAGCTTTCGGACGTTTGTGTCTACGCTAGGGTGCTGGTGCACAAGACATTTTGTACCAAATATATTTTCTTATTTCAGAGATCTTATGTTCATTTCCAGTCGGCCTGGAAATCCGACAAAGAAAATTTTTAAATACATGTATTCCGTATATATTAAAAAGAAATTTAGTAACTGAATGCAGCTACATATCGACGACACCCATACGAACAAAACGTTTATATGTAAAATACATTTCAAACGTACCAAAATGTGTAAAATGCATACGGTGGAGCCGAAAAAAATTTAACCAAATTTTGTTTTATCTTACAAATTTTGCAATGGAGAGGGAGTGGGAAATTGGAGAAAAATTAAAAGATATAATATTCGTTTAAGTGTTCTATAAGTTGTACATTTCTACCAGAGCGTGTAGCTCTCGACATTATGGAGCTCATCGGAGTTTCCACTTGCTTGTTGGTCGTTGCTTGGGGCGTAGGGACTTAAACTATGTCACGTTTTGAGAGTATTGTAGTGAACTTGACATTAAAAGGTTTGTCTTCTGGGTAGGTTGCTCTTAGGCGGTCAACGGTGACGTTCTACTGGCCAGTCTTATCAGTTGTATAGTACCTTGATTCTTTCTCCAAGACTATGTTTGTCCTTTCGTCAGTTGCGTTGAGAGGTCGGCGTAGAGCATTCCGACGTGCAAACGCGTGTGTAGTATATTTTTAAGGCTGGTTAAATAAAAACATTTATCGATTGTTGTCGAGTTTGAACTGGCTCAACTGAACGTCTAGCATTTGTAAGCCGGTTCATGTTAGAATTGAGATCCAGGTTTGTCGATGTGGGAGCGGTTTACACAAACTCACCTGGTAGTCGATATAGACTGATTCGGAAATATTTTTATTACAGTGCTGCGAAGCCCAAGTAGAGCTATTGGAAAAGCGTCGGTCCTTTGCAGGAGGTTCGTAGATTAAAGTGGTTCTTTCAGGTGTAGATGAAATCCTTCAACTAAACCGTTAGGTTGTGGGTGGTAGGAGGTAATTCTGAAGCGCGTGGTCCGAAGCATTTTGGTCAGAGAGAGAAACAATCCGGAATCAAACTGACGTCCAAGGTCTGCAGCTATTTTTAATGGGCAACCAAAGCACTCTATCAATCGATTGACAGAAGAGAAAGCAGTCGTTTCACTAGTGATATCTTTCAGTGAAATAGCTTCTGGTCGGTACATGAATCGGTTCATGCATGTTAGAAGATAGGAGAATCTGTTTGATTCTGATAAAGTTTTTATTAGATGAGGGTTGGCGTGGTCGAATCAATCGCCAGGGGTAAGGAAAGTGCCAAGAGGGTATTTATCCTGCTGAATTACCTTGTTCTTTTGGCAGACCACACAGAAGAGTGCCCGTTCCTCGTTGTCGTTGTTCACCTTCATCCAGCAGAATCCTTGGGTAGTCAGCTTAGTAGTACCACGAACTACAGGATGAATGAGATTGTACAATCTGTTGCACATAATGTGTCGGTAACTCTTGAGAACGATCAGACGTGCTGTACCTGTAGGCGAATCACAAATTAAAGTGTTATTATCTTTATCAATTGATTTTGTTTGGAGTTTAAGAGTTGTTATGGATAAATCATGATGGATGGTGGATTCCTTAAATCGTATTCAAACAATGTAGTCGCGATAAGTTATCGGCAATTACAATGTGATCTCCAGATATATAACGCATATCAGCAGTAAACTAAGAAATATCGTAGTTCCACGAATGTATAACATCATGTTGCTATCTACCAGCCTTTTTTAATAAGGTCCACAAGCAAGTTGTGGTGGCACAGTAAATCTGTGTTTACTACAAGTATATTCACACTGGTGGTGGTGAAAATCCAGTGCATGAGTTTTCGTAGACCCACGTTCAAGTAGACAAATTTTCGCCAAACGTAGCTAATTCCCTTCAATCAGACGCCAGCAGATTGAAAGCAACTTAATGTTAGCGGTCAGATGAAGTTGCAAGAAGGAGGCTAACTTCTACGCCATAATCGACAAAAAGCGAACCATCGATATAACATCAGTGATAAGTAACAGAGATTAATAACCCGATGTGAATACCATTAAAGTTGCCTTCCGTAATAGCCGACTCATCAATGATGGCAAACTAACTCTTACCAAATGAGCTTTAATATCGAAGTCTTCACCAACTCAGACAGTTATACTTTATGATTGCCTAAATAATCCGAAAAGTACAACTGCCATAATATTGCTGCTTCATTCTTCTGTTTACTTTTCTTCTTTCTCTTCAGTACTTAGAGGTAGCAGTGAAACTAAACTTTGCTGGTGAACTTGAGAGAGCAAATGAGAGTCAAGGTAATTATTTCAAGATCGTACGCTTAGTCTAGTTCAAAATGCTAACATTGGATCCTTTTTTACTGGGATTTCCTTTGAAGACGTCATTATTACTAATCTACAAGCTGTCGGATTACTTCGCACAGAGTTGATTTTTGTTCACAGATTCAATATAGCTCAAGCACCATCCACAGACTCGATAGATGGAGTCATCTTGCATTACAATAGTTGCTGGTAAAAGAAATCAATAAGAACAGGCATCTTCTTTAGTCAATCTTGACTGACATATAGACAAACCTGCTTGTTAGTTGTATAGTCGGTGATGCAGTTGCTTGTTTCGTTGGCATCGTCCTTTGTAAATGTAGGCGAAGTATCAGCAGTTCAATGTGAATTTTCTATGCTTACCCAGTCGTTGACTAATCTTTTTCTCTCATTCTTTCTTCAGATTCTTACACTTGTGTGAGAGCACTCCAGCTATAACTCTATAGAGCACAACGTATCTTTATACTAATGGTATCATCACTGTAGAGAAACACGTTCAGAAGTGGTGTTACGTTTAAATCTGTTGCTAGGAGGCGTAAGAAAAATTGTTGAAATAGATGTAAACATCTACTTGGATAAGGAAATATAACAGATGCAGATTTCTGAAAACTGAATGGGTAAGTATTAATTTATTTAATATCACAGATTGGACCTTGGTATTTACGACCACACATTAGGAAAGGGATATTTCCAGTATGCTCCAGATCGAACTGAAAGGACATTGATACCAATAATCCTGATGTACGTTTTACCAGGATCCACAATTAATACTAACAATTGGGGAGTTTATTAGCCTCTACGTAGACTTCGATACGTTCACCATGTCGTAGTTCTCCAAAGACACTGTCAGGGCTTAAGTACTGGTGTTCACATACAAAACACCCAAGTATACTGGTTATGTCTGAAAGTGTTACTTAGACCTTATAAAGGTCATGGAAACAACATGATACGAAGTCATATGGATGCGTTTCTACATCGTTCATATTGTGCTTTTTAAATTAATGTACCTGTTAAAACCTCCAAAGGTTCATAACTCATGTAAAAACTTTATATCGTGCGTATTTTTGTAGACATTTTCTAATTTTTCGTAATAAATTGTAATTTCATCTACAAGCGAGATCACATCGGTTAAAAGGAACCTCAAGGGCATCCGTTGTCGTTCGTGCTCGCGAACAAAGATTTCTTCCTCCCAAATTGCCTTATACTACGCAAAAAGTTGAACAACTACTTTGCCCGTCATAGTGTAACCCCTTGAAATAATAACATAAATCCATCCTCAACCACAAGGTCGTCTCATGATCACGTTTTATATTGAACGCTATATAAATGCCATTTAAAAATAACGCTTTTTATTCCACTATCTCTGTGTGACAGTATTATAAATTTGTGCAACAATTAAACCCCTTTGCTGTCTGATATGTTTTTATTTATCTCACGTGTAAAAATGGCTTGCTCCTGATATCAGGAAATAAATTATTATTAGTATTATTATTACCTCTACTCTCCTCCTATCATGGGACAGTGGGACTACTTACTAGGAATAGGTGTCAGTGTAGTGGATACTACTCACAAGGTCATCTATATGCAGTAGGTGGTGGAACGTTGCATGAAAGTGGAAACAGTAAGACTAGGTGATTTGCCATGAGACAGGGAGCAAACCTAATCACAATACGCAGAAGAAATTAAGACAACCATGAGGATCAAGCTAACATTTACCTAGTAACACAAATGTCTTAATTGCTCCTGCGTATTGTGATTAGGTTTGCTCCCTGTCTCATACCGAATCACCTAGCCTTACCTCAGAACAACAGTTCTTGTCACTTGGCCATCAGCCATATTAGTAGCAGAAATATGGTGTTCATCTTCAGTACTGAGTGCCGATATAAGCATACATGGATGTTCCTTGAATCGTACTAGCTGAAATAATCAAAGAGGGGGAGGATGCATAGCATACATTCATAATCACGCCCTTGTGACAAAAGCTGGGGAACTAACACTAAGTACCATCCCTGACTGACTTTGCCTCATGGGGCGTGGCATTAAATTATAAGATACTTGTAGACTGCGTGTACAGAGCACCCTGCTCACGACCAGAAACAGACGCAGCACTGTGAAGCCTATTTGCACGGGCCTTAACAGATGCTGAGTATAAAGTGATTGCGAGAGATTTTAGTCTGCCACACACCAACTGGAAGACAAGCAGTGGCCCACAACGGCACGGCAGCAAAATTACCGATATAGATATGTATGGATGGAAGCAGCATATCACACAACCTACACACAGTAACAATATCCTAGATCTGATATTTTGCCACGGTATCATAACCATCACGACTCAAGTCGGTGAAGAATGGTCTACTAGCGACCACTGAGTGGTTTTTTGTTCTTTGCCAATTCCCCCACTGAAAACACCTAAAGGTGCACATGGTATATGACCAAGTTATGTTTAGATTATTACCAGAACAACTTCTAACGATTGAACCCACTCTTACGAATGAGAAGAAATCAGAAGGCAATGAAGGATGGAAGAGAAGTTATATTTGATCGTGAATGGAGCGACAATGGGTTAGCAACGTCTAGGCTGGCAGACTAGAGAGGGTTGCTTGTTTCGGTACGGCGTGACGTGATCTGGTCGTGATGCGTGACCGAGCGCCTTCAACTTAGTAGTGTCCGCTATAACAAACATGGTCAGCATCAATGTCGAAACCTATGTAACTATTTATTTTGGGGATTATTTACCGCTACACAGCACATAAACAGTACCAATGTGACACAGACACCCGGTGCTTTAGAAATACAGACTGGGAGCTTTTGCAGAGACTCCTAAAATACTCTGACTTGAACGGCTCCTTTACTAGTGACTAACTTCAAGACTCTTTAACAATTTTTACACGACAATTCTATCAAGCTTGGATACCATGGCCTCCCCCCAGAACAGCATGTATACCCTCTAGTAATAAATCATCATTTCTTATACGTAAACATCTAGCGAAATTCAGAAAGCCTTCAAATTGTTATTTCTCTTATGATTTTTCATGTCTACAATCAATCTGGGAAACCCTAGAATCTGTTAGAATGTCACGTGCTCGAGGTAAAAGGAACGACGAGCTTATTGCGCTTGAAAGCGGTACTAAAACGAATAGTCTGACAGCACTCCTTTATAAACGTACACGCACCCCAACAGACATCCCATTTCTGATCCAAGACGGCAAGGTATGCAACGACCCCAGAGGAATATGCGAAATTTTTAATAACTTGTTTAGCAACTCTGAGGTCGAACTACCTACAAATTGTATGCGCATGGTACTTGTAGACAGTACAAATTGCCTTTCAGCGATTAATGCATAGCTGAAGCTATCGGAAGCCTTAGGTCCACAAAAGGTTCAGGAACCGATGGCCTCCCATCAGTCCTCCTCAAAGGGTGTGGCAAGGATATGCCACTTCTACTCCTTAGATTGTTTACCTTGTCGCTAGAGACAGGTGAATACCCAAACATTTGGAAAACTAGCTACATCACCCCAAATGCAAGGCCGGTGATAGAGCTTGTGCAAGTAATTATAGGCCTATAAATATTACTCCTGTTCTTTCACGAATCATGGAAAGGATAGTAAAAAATTGGCATCTCAGAATACTTACTAGCACAAAGCCAAATATCCAAATCACAACACGGCTTTATAAGGAGTCGATCGTGTTTAACCTGTCACTTTGACTTTAATCACATTACATCTTTCCGCGACTTACGCAAAATAGTCTTAGTTCTATACTTCGATATATCTAAGGCCTTTGACAAAGTATCATACAGCATACTGTATGAGAAATCATGCTCCATAGGGATTCGAAACCCTTTTTCCGGGATGGCTTAAATCATTCGTAACTAGTCGATTTCAGATAACAAAAGTAAACTCAGCAATCATTTAAGAAAGTAACCAGTGGGGTTATACAGGAAAGCGTACTAGGGCCTCTCTTATTTACAATATATACCAACAGTATCAGTAGCTGTTTTAACACTAGTAAAACCTACTTATACGCAGATGACTTGAAAGTTGTCTACTCATGCGACATAAATGAGATACACAACACTGTTAAGATCGTACAGCAAGGGTTAGACGAAGTCACTACCTGGTGTAAAGAACACCAACTTCATTTTAACACTAAAAAATGTGGCTGGGTCAGCATAGGGTGTCGCAACCTCGACCTACACTTTGCAGCAAATGAGGAACAAATCTCGGCATGTAAGGCGATTCTGGACCTAGGCTTAAGATACACTACGGATCTTACATTCAAGGAACAAACAATATCTGTCACCTTAAAGGCACGCAGACTTATGGGTTGTATTATCCACAATCTCTACCAACGTGAGTCTAGATTGGTATTATACAAGGTCTGTGTACACCCGCTACGTGAATACTGCCCACTCATACTCAGCAGCCTCCGCATAAGTGATAAGCTAAAGATAGAAGGGATACAGAAATACTTCACAAAAAAGACACTGGGGATGGATTGTGGACTAAATTATACTACACGGTACGATACACTGGGCTTAGAACCACTTTGCTTTATTTTCTGGCAGAATGCGACGCTGCTATATCAGGATTCAAGCACGTAAAGAGAAGTATAAATGCTCAACTATTCCATATTTAGCACATGTTCTATGTGATGAAAAGTTTGTAAGAACTGATCTAATTAGAAATCTGTGCTCTTAAAAATACGGATTATTATAAAATGCAAAGACTCCTATTCCTTATGTTACTGCTATTTTTTGTTGTTGTTGTTAACAATAGAAAATATGTATCATTATTTTATCAGATGTTGACACGGTAAAAAGTAACTTGTTGAGACATTGTATGCTGAAAATTCATATTGTACTAAAAATACTATTGAATATGGCTATTATTATTATTATTAATTGGAAGAGACAAGCTAAGCTCAATCCGACATTCTATTTCAGAGTTTTACACCGTCTAGCATACTCCCCCGACCTTATATTAAGATTTATCGATGCGCCTAACTGTAGCCTTAGAAACCATACAGGTACAGTGTGGGTGAGACGTTGTAAGACTGAAATATGATCAAATTTCTTCGTGCATAGATTCTCTGCCATTTGGAATAGTTTACCGGCGGAAATCCTTACGCTAGATAGCAAAGATCACTTTATACGAGCCCTAGGCCAACTATTTAGTGACTCCAAGGCAGTGAATAAACTACCGATCTGACGAAATTCTGGCATAACGGTCCTCTTAATGTGTGACACGAAAGTGTAGACTATAGTAATTATTATCTATAGATAACATGAGCAATACACGAAACAATAAAACTAAAGTTTGGTACTGAATACTCCACGACTTACCACAACCTCAAGTTAATTAGTGATGGTTCATAGGGTTTTCAACCTTTAAACACTCTAAGCATAAACATTGTAGTAGGAAAAATAACAAAAAATAAAGAATATTTTGCTTTAAAACTGTTTGCATTACAACTACTAGCCAACTTCATTTGTTTTTTTTCTTCTATTTTGTATGTTCCTCCATATCATTTCCCCGAGCTTATGGACTGCTCTCATAAGAAATTGGTCTCCATTACAGCAAATTACTCCTAATGCCGGTTAACAATAGACTTAATGCATCCATAGCTTACTGTTCAGATCAACCCATGAAGATTTTACTGCTACAGAAGAATACCCTCTATGTTTGTGCTCAGTCGTAGTCTTTATCCAAGTTCTAAATATTATTCGCCTTACCCCGTATCTGGATATGCCCCATTCTGTTCACTCCCAGCCGGCTCATTGTACCTACGGGAGCGAGATATTCAACACACAGCAGTCACGTGGGAACACAAGCATAGGAAGAAGTCGTGAAGGACCGGAAGAAAAGATGTATTATTCAAACAACAAAAGTACATATATATATATAGGGTAATGTGGCGGGGGTTCCAAATGTGGGAGAGGGTCAACTTTCTTTCTTCAATCTTAGACTCTCAAGCTTCTCGGCACATTCTTCCAGGTTCGCATTCGACTTGTCTGCATTGTAAGAAAGTAAAAACAACATTAGCGACCAACTGGAACCCCTGCAGCGCCCTCGTCTCTGTTACATCTTGGAATCGCAGCACTAGAGACCAAAAGCGCCCGCTTGTTTGTCTAAAATGCACTGTACTACAACGCGTAAATCTGGTACCCTAGTACTGTGAAATCTGATGTCGTTGGCCTTGTGTGAACCCCCATTCAATAACTATTAAAACCCTTGTAAGTTAATGAAACTATATCATTCTGATCATACCTGTAAACTGGTATGTACTCATGTACAAAGTTACTTGAGAATAAGTTTATTATTATTATCACTTCTGAATGCTTGCTCATGTTAGAACTGTTGTACGTGGCTGTAAACGTAAAACAGGTTTTACCCTATAGACAAAGGTAGTCTGAAGTTATTTCACACATTATTATATTTTGCTGGCCGGAAACTCCACTCTCCCTCCATTTATAATGTTAGGCACGTAAATTTACTGGCCCGATAGAAATTATGTTTTTTCGTCCATATTCAGCAACACAAGTTCTGTTTTGGTCAACCTCATCCGGACAAATACCTTATTACAGGTCATACAGACTACTAAGGCCAATAACTAGAAACTAGATCCCTGACTGTCGTTGCATTAGCATGACAGTGATCAGTTAAGAGAAGTGTGAGGTGGCGTCGGATGTGGGAATGAATGTAGTATTTGGTGGCCACACGAGTGGATACTAGAAACTGGCGTAGTGTTATCGGTGCTATAGGTAATAGGAAATTTAGTAAGCCATTCGTGTAGTATGTTTAAAAAAAATGTTGATGATACGCTAATATAAAACTGACTAAAAGTGTGTGAAAAGTAAAACGTGTGAACCCACTAGTTTCTGATTACTGGTGAAGTTCGGCGGACAGCCATCGTCAGGCAATGGGGTCTGCAGGGTTGGTATTTCCGTAAAACCCAAAAAAGGAAAAGAAATATAGGGAATTTTGTGTGTATGTAGTGCACAGGTTTAAGGATGGTCCACAGCATGATTCGATTGATTATAAGTTGATTTGTTTCTGGTAGGTGAAGTGTAGATAATGGTTAAATGGTTCATTAATATCTTTTATTCAGAAACGTCATGGCATTATGTTTTCATATCCAACCAATTTCAGGTATTAAGGGGACTTATTATTTCTTGTGTACATGAACAAGTGGTTTCATCAGCCAAGACCCTGATATCTTTGAGAGCCACATTAAGTAGCGTGCAAAATACTGGGAGATTGTTTGCCATGCGTACTGCCGCTGGCAGTTTGTTCCATATTTAACCATTCCCAATCAAATAAAAGTTTGAGCGAGCTTTTGCTTTATATTTTCAATTTCAACTTGAAAGAGTTTGTTACTCAGATGGTAGTCTCAAGTATAGGCACGTTGTGCAATATTAGCTGAGATGTGGGTCATATTGTGCAGCAGTTTATAGAAGAAGATTAAGTTCGAGCTCAGTCTTCTTTTTCATAGAGGTTCAAGCTCAGGCACATGACGGCTAGTTTTGTTTTTAATCGTCTCGGGGTGGGGTTTAAGGAGCGTTGCACAGTCTCCACTCTCATTCTGTCACTTGCTCGTAGATTGCTAATTTGGAAGAAATAGTACCCAAGTATAAGTCTTACACATATTTTGTGAAGAGTGAGTCTCAACGTTTTTTGATAATGGCTAATTAGAATGAAACCCGGGAGTCGTCGTGACTTAGACAGTTTGGCAGAAATGTTCCCAGAGAAGTTAATGTTGTGAGAATATTGTATGCCTAGGTCGGTTACAGTATTAGGTTCAGGGAGTTTGTTGCATTTCAAGTTTTGGGTCCCCCACACATATCCACCTACATATCTCAGCACTTAATTCCAAACACCGATTTGAGCACCATTTACTTTGGCTGTTTAGCTCATCCTTCTTATTTTGGTTGCAATGTGCTACGTCCTGTACTTCAGCTTTGTAGACTACTTTTAAGTCGCCGGCATACAGGTATGGCTTCCCTTCTGTGAAGCACCTACATATGCTATATATATAATGAAGAATAGAGGCTCTAGAACGCTACCTTGCACAACTCAACTGGTTATAAGTCGCAGTGTTGACGTTGCAGTGCCTACTTTCGTTATCTGATATTGGTTTGTAAGAAATGATTTCAACCATCTTAGGAGAGGACTAGTGATTCATACGGAATACAGCTTGTAGATTAGTAGATTTTGTGGTACCTTATCGAAGGCTTTTTACATCGAAGTATAGCAGTATCACTAACTTCTCCTGATTACGGTTTCCAGTGGTCTCGTCAAAGAAATCACTGAGACATGTGGCGCATGGCCTTGTTTTGAGAAAGCTATGTTGGGGGGGAGCACTAATTAAGCCTCCCATTTAGTAGGTAATCAGGTGTTTGATCTTTGATTCCCTTCTCCAATACTCGTGAGTTCACTGGAGTGATAGTTTTGGACCAGATTCTGTACTCCTATCTTATGTTTACGGAGTATGTGGGTGGCTTCCCTGGTTTCAGGATAGATTGCTACTTCTAATGAGAGTGTCAACATTTTAATTAAGAGAATATGTATCTCAAGTCCAGCATACCTGTAAAAGATTGGTGGGGTTTTATTGATCTCCGAGTTATTATTTGACTTAAGCGTCCTTTTATAGCTTCACTGATATTTTTTAAGTCAAATGTCATAGTACTTGGCGTTGTATTACACATACTGTCTACATTGACGTCTGACGTTTGAAATGTTTTCGTTATTTGCGAACCTTTCGCTGAGTTCACATAGAACTTGTGAGTTATCGTAGGTTACTCCATTTTGTAGTATTCAATGAATACTATAATCTTCAGTTTTATTTGAGCGTTTTTCTAATAAATGATATAGTTAGATGTTTGGTATTTGATCACCCCCTGCACTACTTGTAGGATCACTGGTATGGGGTTAATTGGTCGATAGTTATGGACCAGGTTCCATGCTCCTGTCTTACATTTGGGAAATATGTAGATGGCTTTCAAGTTTTCAGGATACGTTTCTACTTCTGAAGAGTGTGAGCATTTTAAGTAAAAAAATAGGTATGTCAAGTTCAGCATGTCTGTGAAAAGTTATTAGGATATAATTGGTCCCTGAGTTGTTATTTGGCTTATGCATTCCAACTGGCTTTATTGATATTTTTTTAACCTAAATTGTATAGTATACGCGTTGTATTGCATATACAATCAGAATCGATGTCTGGCGTTTGAATTGTGTTTTCGTTATTCGCGAACCGTATATACGGTCATGAGAAGAAATATTTACTATGAGGAGGTGTCTCGGTAACAAATTTTCATGCCTAGATAGCCGTCTATATTGGTTGTAGGGATAATCTCCATGGTTATAATGATTAGTGGTACTGATTGGTTGGGATGTATTAATATTGTTTTTTATTATTGTTGTGTTTCAACGTGTGATTGTATATAAATATTTCCGTCATAACCGGTTGCCGACGAAGTCGGTATAGCTTGGAACGTGATTTTGTGGCATCTACCTGGTACTTCTTTTTGGCTTTAAAAACGACCATTTGGGTGGACGAATGATCTACATTCTGAAATCGAAGATAAGATTAGCAATGTATGCAATACCTTCACTCACCTATCTTAATATTGTTACTTCTTCATCCAATTTAAATTTTATACAGCTTCTTATTATTTCTTTTCTTGTCTCGTTTTTATTTTGTCTTCTCCCTTCACCATCCTTTGTCGATTGTTGATTGTCACTATTTCGGACGACCTTCCGATTCATATTATTTATGTGGATTTTCAAGAGTAGTACTCACCGTACTGGTTCCCAGTTTGTAAATAGAAGCCTTATTCTTCGTTAATTTGAGATTCTAATAATGCGGTGACTGTCTACATAATAGTCTGTTTGATTACTATCTAGTGTATAATAAGACACTTCATGACTTTTCTGTAATTCAGTTTCAGGTTTCTCTCTCTACAACCTACACTGTTCATGCACCTAGCGACGCAACTTTAGTTGTACCCGTAGTCAGGGTTGAGAACATGGCAGAATTGTGTTTCGTCGAGTTACTTACCATGGAACAGGTTACCACTCTCTGTCCGCTCCTGTGACAATTTACCAAAATTTAAACGCATGATACGCTTGTTTTTTAATACTAATGGGACCCAGCAACTCTTCCCTGAATTTTCTAGAAATCCAGACATGATGAGTCACGGACCATCTCATATCTAGCATACGAGTTCACGGCTCATATCTTAAGCATGTGTGTCATTAACCTTAAAAAATCTTACCTTTCAAAGAGACCCGATTCGAACACTACTAATGTACACTTCGTAATAGCCAACCTATCAGGGACAAAAATTTAACACTTACCAAACAAGCTTTAATATCCAAGTATTTGCCAGTTCAAACAGTCATACTTTTCTGATTGCTTAAATAATCATAAAAGTATAGCTGTCATAATACGGTTGCTCCGTTCTGCTGTTTGTTCCCAATCTTTCCTTCTAAAACTTCAAGATTGCTTTATATTACGTACAAGGTTGGACGTCCACATTTTCTGTCAGAATGTAACTCCTCGTATTGGTGACAAAAACCCATCCTGTTATTCTCCTGCATCACATGGTCGTCCTGAGGCTATGTTTGTAATGACCGCTAAATAAATGCCAATCTAAAACAAAGTTTATTATTACAATATTTCTGTGCATCATTATATAATAAGTTTGCATAACAGTTAAACCCTTTCTACTATCTGATATGTTGTTGTTGACCTTGCCTGTAAAAATGGCTTGCACCTGATGTTCAGGAAATAAAATATTATTATTATCTCCTCTTTACGGTCGTTTTCATACACATACCCCGTGTTGATTAAAGACTCCATGGACATCCCGGTAATTAGTTAAGATTTTGCTGCCACGAACGTCGTGAATGTGTTCATGTCGTTGCCGGATCCGAGAAGGTCTGGCAGTCATTTTATCTAGAGGCGTGTGAATGATTTACAGATAGGTCGGCATGTTTGTTAATAAATGAATACATATGAATAGATAGTGTGACTTGTAAGGTCTAAAGTTCACTTAAAATGTAAATGCTTAACCTCCTCACGTTATTTTAATCATACTGTTAGGAGCGTTGGTCGAAACGCGCGTCGTCATTTACCGTGTACTTGGCGACTGTCCTTACGATAAGCCTAAAGCAGCGATTATTCACAGAATAGCTGTGTTGACTGGAAAAAGCCTACGACAACTGCTAACATTATGTGAACTGAGTGACAGGTGGCCTTCTCAATTATTGCGTTGTACAAAGAAAATCACTGGCAAGTATGTTTCAGATACAGAGGTAATGAAACATCTATGAACACAGCGGTTTCCGACTGATGTTTGGCAAATTTTAAGCGACGTGGAGGCGTCTATCAATTTTGACGCACTAATTGAGATGGCAGATGAAATGATACGAGTTTACCATAATAATGCAAGTATATTTCCCGTAAATACTATTACCAACATCTTAAATACAGGCGGTGAGCTAGATTCTGTATCTAATATCACCTTTCTTCAAACCTCGGTTTGCAGTATCAAAATGCGTTGCTCTTGATCCACTTCCAATGGGAGAAGTTTTGTTAGTCTTTAAACGCAGTCGTTACAAGCACCCACATTTAAATGTTAGTTTTAGTGTCAATATGACGACGGTCCTTGTTAATCCGGATTTTGCAAACTTAAAAAAAGAAATAATTGCCAACCTTGAGGTTCACTGGTTAGACTGTTTTGGGGTCAAGGCTAGCTGTTTTTGTGAATTGTTGGATGAAATTCCAAACATAAGATTCTTTTTTGGTACTGGGGCTTAAGTTAACTTAACACCTTCCACATACTTTATAACAGTTCGTCAGTCTATCAAGCTGGTCGTGTTCCAGACACTAAATCAAAAGGGGATTTTGTACATCTAGTTAACGATCTGTGGTGTTCGATACCGGAAACATTTTTAACTGCCGGCGTAAATAACGTCATATTTGAGGCTGACTCCTTAAGACATTGCAAATTGGCGGTCGATATGATCGTACTAAAACTAGGAGGATATCAAACTAAGATGGTTTTAGTCAGTAGTATTACATCTTCTTACATATTTCCAATACAGTTTTAAATGTCGCTACCTAGTCTGATTACCACAGCTTGCTAAAGGGCCTAACGATTAACAAAGCCAGTTAACCTGAGCGATTATTGTTACACCAAACCGTTCACGAAGCGTCACTTAGCATGTAATAAGCCAATATTGACTATTATGAAGTACGAATATATGTTGTTGCATGAAATCATCAGATAGTTCAATATTCCATGTATGCTTCTTCTGCATAAGGTGCTTAGAAAAGATTACAGTTGATACTCCCGAGGTGATGACAATTAAAAATTAACACGACTGCTGAAAGATACCAAATTCCACACCATCACGATTTATTCTTATCTTCACACGAGTGAAATGAATTCTCAAAAACTGATTTGTTATGAGTATAACACGAGATTTCAGTTACCTCTGATGATATTTTTAAAACAGTTAATATTACATATGTTAGTTTTCTTGTGTTGTTGTTTATGTCGTTTGATCTTATGAATGTTGTGCAAATGTTTCAACATATCATGGATGAAGTCACTTAGAGACTAGAGTTTATTTTTGTATAAATCCATAATGTCTAATCACTAGTCGCAATTTGATGAGACACTTTTAAAACCTCTATAACGCTTTTCAACGTTTTCAACAACATGAAGGCATCAAGAATCCTCAAACTCACTTTCGCTCTTTAGAAGATTGAATTTTTAAGAAATGACACCATTGAACACAGCGTCACACCTCCGGCAATTCAAGTAGTGCTGCTGATAGACAGCCCGAACTCCTGTTTTATAGTGTAGTTGTGCAGACTTCTAGACATGTTTAGTTCATACAGACGACTTATACCATATTATACAGTTTGTTGCAACAACTTTCGAACCTTTCAAATAGCTATAAGAAACTTTCCAGTTTTCTTCTTGAAGTGCAAAATACATTTATGTCAATCACAGTCTGTAGTTATTGCTGTGCTACAATAAAAGCAGAGAGGTAATCTTGTTTTTCTTGCAATTTCTTCCAGAGGATTAAAGTCAGCTCGAAAACTCTATAGTACATTCGATCGTGAATTATACGCCGTGTATCACTGTATGGAGCATTTTATCCGCTGTCTACAGAGCCTTGATATTGTTATTTTACTGACTACAAGCTTTTTTCATCTATGGCTAGCGCGGAATAACTATGCAAGATGTATGAACTTAAACAGCAAAAACCAAGATATGAAATACATGTATATTATCAGTTTTCGTTAATATACCAATTCGAAGGAAGTTCATAACAACTCAGTTTATTTAATTAGAACTATGATCTGTAATCAGAAGGCAATACTCCACATATCTCGCCACATCCAATAAGTAGTGGATGTGGCAACCTGAAAAGAATCTTACTATGTAGATTTAACCAGAGATGAAAATATCTAAAGCATCAAATCAATCGGATGTAGGAAAGGTCACTACCAGCACTATAATAGGGAAGAGGTATTAATCCTTTATCCCGACACCAGGCACTTGATTAAGTACGATTAGTATAGTAAACATATGTATTTGACAGACATAGTGAAGCACGAGAGCAGGCGTAGAGAGCAGCAAACAAAATCCAAGGTTACAGAGTTATAACCTTTATGCTTTAACAAATGTTGCTAAAAATGTGTATCAGGTAACATACTTATGAGATTTGAGACATTTATAATGCCGACAAACTTTTGCAAGAATTAGTGCTTATGAGTTGCCCTACACACTGTTTAATCACGTCTTATGACAAAAATTCTCCACCTGTAGCCCTACAGCTGTAATCTATATAACACAGATTACCAGTGACATTAGATTCACTGAAGAGATTATAAAATAAAATATGCTTTACATGGAAGTGGATTGCAGGTTATGATGTTGCAATCAGACATTGCCCTCGCAGTTTTAGCTACCTATTTGAAGGACGACCATGAGCTGCAGAAGCAATTGCAAGATTATTCTTATACGAATGACGGATTCAGCAATTAATTATGTATCTACTGGCGTCAACCACTTGTCTTATTCAAAACTTTAGGCAAGATATTTTTCAGTTTGGTAATTCCATATCACATGCGAATATAAGCACGACATCCGAACTAAATTTTGACCACTAAGTGTGACCAAACAAGGATTTAGATAAACGTCAATAGGCATATTTGTGCTTACAGTGTTAGCGTTGCAATATTCATCGACACGAAACCATATCTCCAGCTAACGTTTTAGTTACAGGCAAGCTCTTTAAACATATTCACACTGACATCGTTGGCTCCTTGAATAAACTAGAATTACTTGCATTTACTCAATGGGCAATTGTCTGCCCGGTCGATAACATTTCAGACTAGAATATCGCCAAGGTATTGATGGACAGGTGTTATTGCCTAAACTCCGGTGTAATGTAACTGACTTCTTGGACAATCTAATCCAGACCGAGGGTCACCTCCAACCTGTCCGTCTAGGCGTGCGTAGACGTCAGTAACTGTTCATTCAGCTTTAGCTGTCTGTGAATTTGTCTATATCTAAATTGGTGCTGCTCATTAATCATTAGAGCAACCTTATTGTGGTCTATATGGCCTTGATAAACAAAATTAGTGTTTATTGTCACCAAGGTTAAATTTGATAATTTCAAACAAATTGTGCATTGAGTAGGTTGCTTATAAAATGAGTGATATGAATAACCGAATTCGGTTATTTATTTCTCTGAAGAAGCGACTTGCACTAAGCAGCAAAAGGTCAGAAAATTTTAATTTCTACTCATTGGAATTTTACAAATATATATCACTCATTTTATAAAATTAGTATTTCTCTATTGAGCGACACTGAAGGAACAAACAGTTTCTATTAACTGATTAAAGTTCTAATTCGTTAATAATGAGACGAAGTATAACTAATCATCAACGGAGACAAAGCATTTTAAATCTGAAGACTGCTGATGACACTGTTAATCTAACCAATGGTCTGTCTCCACTTATCACTGATAAGCCTTATCCTTTACCAACAACCCAAGTTCCGGTAGATTCATCAACAAACCTATGCGTTGTTTCGTTTTGCTAACTAAATGATTTGTCTAACTTATATTTCTGTTTTGACGAACTTACACTAAAATTTCGTCACTACAACTTTAACACTTTATACAATATGTAACGTTTGTTCATTCATTTGAGTCCTATATATTCGCACACATTTTTCCGTTATTCCTTACCCACTTCCTAAATGTTGCATACCAGAAAGCACCAGATAGCTGTTTTATCTTATATGGATGTCGTATGTGACTTAGGAGTCAATCGATTACTACAAGGACTGAAGGTTGTATGTTATTTCTACATTGAAATCAAAACTTCATAATCAGTAAGCATACGTGTTAAATTAGCTAAGCTTAACTGCTACGTCTGAGGAGCTACTAGAGTTTTAGAATACCACTGGGATTCTTCTATAAACTAAATGGTTACTTCCTAATTGAGTAACAATATCGATTATTATTCCCAAAACCCATTGTTGACAAGAATACACAAAATATGAAATAGTATAATACAATGCATACACAGTAAATAGGGTTATGCTTCTGAATAAAATATACTCCTAGTAATAGCTCTAATACTCCTCCAAGTCGATTCTGGAAACAATGACTGCTAATCTTGGAATTCGGTTCTACCAAACAAGATTCATTAGTATCAACAATCCATCTTTTTATAACATGGTTAACAGAAATATCATGCTTGTATTGGTTTTCCGCTTTAGTCATAAACTCAGTGTGAAGTTCAATAAGCATACATCCAGTAATATTTATTTTTTTATTTATATTGACAAAGTACTCTTTTTGCACAAACACCTTCTTTATCTGCCTGAGGTTATTGATTAACAAACTAAGCAATAGAACAAGCACGATAATACTTAAGTAGATGACGATGGGTTACCTTGAATTATTATTTTAACTGTCATTAAAGAAAATGCAGTAATCATTTACTATTGAAAATTATTTCTTTACTTTTCTAATTATTAAGAAATAACCCAGACTAATAGGATGAACTTGTGTATTCCCGTTGATTTGTTATAAACTGAAGCTGGTCAGTCTCTGTGAACATCAAAATTGGAATGCAGGTACATCCAGCCGACGAGTCCCAAATCGGACGAAACGCTCGTCCTGGATTCCACTTGCCAGTCACAATCCAACTTAAATAACGCAGACTACTGATTAACTCATAATGTAAGTAAGTGAAACAACATTAACTTACTGTTCACTGTTAAGTATGAATAGTGATAATAAAAGACATTAAAAAATTTCACAGTTATTTTTCGATATTAAAACAGGAAAGAATACTTTGAAAATAAATGAACATAAAGCACTACTTCATACCATGATAAATTTTATGACACTCCTTACTTTAATCGATTGCTTGCATTAGTGAGTGTTCATCGCTCAAGTATCCCTGAACCACCAGGATTACAAAGTACATGTAGGTTGTTGGTGGACGTTACATACATGTTAGGGATTCGAAATCCCTAGAAATACAATTGTTTACTTTACCAAGTTGTATTGATATTTTGCACGCATGATTTGTAAACTTACATCACTTGTATGTGAACACATTTGACAACATTTAATTGTATTATTATAAATGTTGATAATTTCATTTGATGAATAATCACTACGATTATTTTGTATATATATATATATATATATATATATATATATATATAGATATATATATATATATAATATATATATATATATGAGGGAATGCGTAAAATATAATCTGAATCTGATTTCGATCTGTCTGGGTGGTCTATTGTCTTATTCTTCTATCTCCGGCTTGGGACTTAGTGGGCATAGGGCAGTTGCGAATTATCAACTAGGCACACTTCAATAGGCGTCCGCGCACAACCGACAAAACTTTTCTCACGTTATAACAATACTCCAGTATAATTTCCCTTCAGGCGCTTCTTGTATATTGTAAATTTTGTTACTATCCATATACTATCAACTTTATGTCCTTTTGTGTAATAGTTAACCCTATTCTGATGTGAAGGATCTGTACTTACTTCTTGACAAAAAGAATAATAAATAAAGTTATTAACGTGGACTTCTCGTACACTTTAGGATCTAGTAGTTGCATGATGGAAACAAAAACTGAACAAAATGTGGCCATCTTAACTCAGTATCTTAGCGTATACAACACTAACACTTCAGTAGAAACATATTGAGTTCATAGTAAAAAATTCAATCCTGGGATGCAGATGCATCAAGTTGATGAGTCTAATACAGAGACCAAACTCACATTCTGTATTCCATTGTTAATCCCATACTAAATAAACTGACAATTTTAGTAATTACTTTACACTTTATAAGTATATGCACGCTAGTTTAAGTTGTACCCATTCATAATTACTTAATCAAAACATGACACTATCAAGAATACAATGACGAATTAATTAGGTTTTATATGTCAACTTGGAATTCCTTTCAACAAACTAGAACGAAACATAGTGAATTAATATTACTCTACATATTTTGTTTGAGTCGTGAATGGGGAGAGTTTAGACATGAAAGTCTCTCTATTCCAATCAATAAAGTATTGATTGATTTTTTCTCAAGCTGATTTTGATACTCCTTGAAGGCGATTTCACTAACGGATCTCTTTATAGCGAATTTATTAGGTTACCAACAAATTCCGTTTCAACAACCCCTCAAGATTTTTTTTGTACCCAACTTCCCAAAGCTCCAGAAGTCCTGACTATTCATGATATGATGCCGGAACGTTGCATTCAAAAGTATAAAATTGTTTACCCGGCTCGACCATGCTCCTTTGTTATTTTTATTATTATATTTTTTAATAGTAGGATTAGTCTCAGTGAACATCCACCGTATAAATAAAGTGTTTTATTGCCTCTTTTTTTTCAGTCATTATTTTTCACACACCTCCCTTCTCAATCCTTCAACTTTCATTACGTTTGTTTCAGATATATTTCATTTAAAATCACTTCATTGTTTTGAGCAACCGTTCTTTCTTAAATTTATAAGTGAATTTAGTTGTTTGTACATTGTGTTTTGCCGACCCGAAAGCCCTGAGTTTTATTCCCTGGTGGAATTGAGGGTGTAACACTATTGAGGAGTCCCAGACTATAATAAACCATTTGTCCAATGCGTCGTGGCCTTTTAGTGGCAGCACCCAACAATTCCTAGGTATATTAATGTTCATGTTTTTTTTTTTCACTGTTTCTATGTTTCTCATAAAATTGTTTTGTAAAGTTTAATATAGTTACGAATTGTACCCTTGTATGATTTATGAAAAACCAGATTGGTTTTCGCTGAAACTTGCGATTTAATTGCTTTAATGGGAATTACAAATTTTGTATCCTTGTGTCACAATGCTTTTCTTCAATGTTATTTAATAGTATTCTTCAATGTATTTTGTAAAGAACCATTCATGTTATAGT
>JALJAT010000140.1:0-41545 GCA_034768735.1 Schistosoma mekongi | reverse complement strand
CGCCTACTAATTAGTAGTATGAGTTATCATTGAAAATTTTGATGCGTTTCTCAGAGTTGCAGATGTCCGGAATGGGATTGGTTACTTGTAAGCAGTTAACACGACAACTTCGACAATTGGGTATTGCGATTTCAGGGTGTGCTGAGCTAACAAGGAAGGTGGGAAGAGAGGAACAAGCTCATCATTACAACCATTCTGACGCGGCATTAGATATCACGTTAGCAATTGTTTCTTGTTCATATGCTTAAATTATTATTATACCTCACTCGAACTCGTGACGTTTTGCAGTCGTTCGTCACAGAATTCGACTGCGACAAAAAGGATGAGAACCTTCTGTCGTGCTTCACAAATTCATCCTTCATCCTTACTGACTATGTGAAATAGAAGACTGATGTGGTGAGTAGTAATTTGAAATGATCTTGTGAAGTGTGATGTAACCTGTGGTCAGATTTCAAGTTCACCCAAAACCACATAAATTGCCTGCCTAATTTCTGCCTACTAATTAGTAGTATGAGTTATCATTGAAATTTTGATGCGTTTCTCAGAGTTGTAGATGTCCGGAATGGGATTGGTTACTGTAAGCATTAGCACTAACTTCGACAATGGGATTGCGATTTCAGGTTGGCTGAAGCAAACAAGGAAGGTGGGAGAGGAGGAACAAGCTATCATTACAACATTCGTTACTCGGCATTAGATATCACGTTAGCCATGTTCTTGTTCATATGCTTAAATATATATTTACCTCACTCGAACTCGTGACGTTTTGCAGTCGTTCGTCACAGAATTCGACTGCGACAAAAGTGATGAGAACCTTCTGTCGTGCTTCACAAATTCATCCTCATCCGATTATGACTATGTGAAATTGAAGACTGAATGTGGTGAGTAGTAATTTGAAATGATCTTGTGAAGTGTGATGTAACCTGTGTCAGATTTCAAGTTCACCCAAAACCACATAAAATTGCCTGCCTAAATTTCTGCCTACTAATTAGTAGTATGAGTTATCATTGAAAATTTTGATGCGTTTCTCAGAGTTGTAGATGTCCGGAATGGGATTGCTTACTTGTAAGCATTAGCACTAACTTCGACAATGGGATTGCGATTTCAGGTTGGCTGAAGCAAACAAGGAAGGTGGGAGAGGAGGAACAAGCTATCATTACAACATTCGTTACTCGGCATTAGATATCACGTTAGCCATGTTCTTGTTCATATGCTTAAATATATATTTAACCTCACTTGAACTCGTGACGTTTTGCAGTCGTTCGTCACAGAATTCGACTGCGACAAAAGTGATGAGAACCTTCTGTCGTGCTTCACAAATTCATCCTCATCCATTACTGACTATGTGAAATTGAAGACTGAATGTGGTGAGTAGTAATTTGAAATGATCTTGTGAAGTGTGATGTAACCTGTGGTCAGATTTCAAGTTCACCCAAAACCACATAAAATTGCCTGCCTAAATTTCTGCCTACTAATTAGTAGTATGAGTTATCATTGAAAATTTTGATGCGTTTCTCAGAGTTGTAGATGTCCGGAATGGGATTGGTTACTTGTAAGCATTAGCACTAACTTCGACAATGGATTGCGATTTCAGTTTGGCTAAAGCTAACAAGGAAGGTGGGAGAGGAGGAACAAGCTATCATTACAACATTCGTTACTCGGCATTAGATATCACGTTAGCCATGTTCTTGTTCATATGCTTAAATATATATTTACCTCACTCGAACTCGTGACGTTTGCAGTCGTTCGTCACAGACTTCGACTGCGACAAAAGTGATGAGAACCTTCTGTCGTGCTTCACAAATTCATCCTCATCCATTACTGACTATGTGAAATTGAAGACTGAATGTGGTGAGTAGTAATTTGAAATGATCTTGTGAAGTGTGATGTAACCTGTGGTCAGATTTCAAGTTCACCCAAAACCACATAAAATTGCCTGCCTAAATTTCTGCCTACTAATTAGTAGTATGAGTTATCATTGAAAATTTTGATGCGTTTCTCAGAGTTGTAGATGTCCGGAATGGGATTGGTTACTTGTAAGCATTAGCACTAACTTCGACAATGGGATTGCGATTTCAGGTTGGCTGAAGCAAACAAGGAAGGTGGGAGAGGAGGAACAAGCTATCATTACAACATTCGTTACTCGGCATTAGATATCACGTTAGCCATCTTCTTGGTCATATGCCTAAATTTATATTTACCTCACTCGAACTCGTGACGTTTGCAGTCGTTCGTCACAGAATTCGACTGCGACAAAAGTGATGAGAACCTTCTGTCGTGCTTCACAAATTCATCCTCATCCATTACTGACTATGTGAAATTGAAGACTGAATGTGGTGAGTAGTAATTTGAAATGATCTTGTGAAGTGTGATGTAACCTGTGGTCAGATTTCAAGTTCACCCAAAACCACATAAAATTGCCTGCCTAAATTTCTGCCTACTAATTAGTAGTATGAGTTATCATTGAAAATTTTGATGCGTTTCTCAGAGTTGTAGATGTCCGGAATGGGATTGGTTACTTGCAAGCATTAGCACTAACTTCGACAATGGGATTGCGATTTCAGGTTGGCTGAAGCAAACAAGGAAGGTGGGAGAGGAGGAACAAGCTATCATTACAACATTCGTTACTCGGCATTAGATATCACGTTAGCCATGTTCTTGTTCATATGCTTAAATTATATATTTACCTCACTCGAACTCGTGACGTTTTGCAGTCGTTCGTCACAGAATTCGACTGCGACAAAAGTGATGAGAACCTTCTGTCGTGCTTCACAAATTCATCCTCATCCATTACTGACTATGTGAAATTGAAGACTGAATGTGGTGAGTAGTAATTTGAAATGATCTTGTGAAGTGTGATGTAACCTGTGGTCAGATTTCAAGTTCACCCAAAACCACATAAAATTGCCTGCCTAAATTTCTGCCTACTAATTAGTAGTATGAGTTATCATTGAAAATTTTGATAGCGTTTCTCAGAGTTGTAGATGTCCGGAATGGGATTGCTTACTTGCAAGCATTAGCACTAACTTCGACAATGGGATTGCGATTTCAGGTTGGCTGAAGCAAACAAGGGAGGTGGGAGAGGAGGAACAAGCTATCATTACAACATTCGTTACTCGGCATTAGATATCACGTTAGCCATGTTCTTGTTCATATGCTTAAATTTATATATTACCTCACTCGAACTAGTGACGTTTTGCAGTCGTTCGTCACAGAATTCGACTGCGACAAAAGTGATGAGAACCTTCTGTCGTGCTTCACAAATTCATCCTCATCCATTACTGACTATGTAAAATTGAAGACTGAATGTGGTGAGTAGTAATTTGAAATGATCTTGTGAAGTGTGATGTAACCTGTGGTCAGATTTCAAGTTCACCCAAAACCACATAAAATTGCCTGCCTAAATTTCTGCCTACTAATTAGTAGTATGAGTTATCATTGAAAATTTTGATGCGTTTCTCAGAGTTGTAGATGTCCGGAATGGGATTGGTTACTTGTAAGCATTAGCACTAACTTCGACAATGGGATTGCGATTTCAGGTTGGCTGAAGCAAACAAGGAAGGTGGGAGAGGAGGAACAAGCTATCATTACAACATTCGTTACTCGGCATTAGATATCACGTTAGCCATGTTCTTGTTCATATGCTTAAATTTATATATTACCTCACTCGAACTAGTGACGTTTTGCAGTCGTTCGTCACAGAATTCGACTGCGACAAAAGTGATGAGAACCTTCTGTCGTGCTTCACAAATTCATCCTCATCCATTACTGACTATGTGAAATTGAAGACTGAATGTGGTGAGTAGTAATTTGAAATGATCTTGTGAAGTGTGATGTAACCTGTGGTCAGATTTCAAGTTCACCCAAAACCACATAAAATTGCCTGCCTAAATTTCTGCCTACTAATTAGTAGTATGAGTTATCATTGAAAATTTTGATGCGTTTCTCAGAGTTGTAGATGTCCGGAATGGGATTGCTTACTTGCAAGCATTAGCACTAACTTCGACAATGGGATTGCGATTTCAGGTTGGCTGAAGCAAACAAGGAAGGTGGGAGAGGAGGAACAAGCTATCATTACAACATTCGTTACTCGGCATTAGATATCACGTTAGCCATGTTCTTGTTCATATGCTTAAATTTATATATTACCTCACTCGAACTAGTGACGTTTTGCAGTCGTTCGTCACAGAATTCGACTGCGACAAAAGTGATGAGAACCTTCTGTCGTGCTTCACAAATTCATCCTCATCCATTACTGACTATGTGAAATTGAAGACTGAATGTGGTGAGTAGTAATTTGAAATGATCTTGTGAAGTGTGATGTAACCTGTGGTCAGATTTCAAGTTCACGCAAAACCACATAAAATTGCCTGCCTACATTTCTGCCTACTAATTAGTAGTATGAGTTATCATTGAAAATTTTGATGCGTTTCTCAGAGTTGTAGATGTCCGGAATGGGATTGCTTACTTGCAAGCATTAGCACTAACTTCGACAATGGGATTGCGATTTCAGGTTGGCTGAAGCAAACAAGGAAGGTGGGAGAGGAGGAACAAGCTATCATTACAACATTCGTTACTCGGCATTAGATATCACGTTAGCCATGTTCTTGTTCATATGCTTAAATATATATTTACCTCACTCGAACTCGTGACGTTTTGCAGTCGTTCGTCACAGAATTCGACTGCGACAAAAGTGATGAGAACCTTCTGTCGTGCTTCACAAATTCATCCTCATCCATTACTGACTATGTGAAATTGAAGACTGAATGTGGTGAGTAGTAATTTGAAATGATCTTGTGAAGTGTGATGTAACCTGTGGTCAGATTTCAAGTTCACCCAAAACCACATAAAATTGCCTGCCTAAATTTCTGCCTACTAATTAGTAGTATGAGTTATCATTGAAAATTTTGATGCGTTTCTCAGAGTTGTAGATGTCCGGAATGGGATTGCTTACTTGCAAGCATTAGCACTAACTTCGACAATGGGATTGCGATTTCAGGTTGGCTGAAGCAAACAAGGAAGGTGGGAGAGGAGGAACAAGCTATCATTACAACATTCGTTACTCGGCATTAGATATCACGTTAGCCATGTTCTTGTTCATATGCTTAAATTATATATTTACCTCACTCGAACTCGTGACGTTTTGCAGTCGTTCGTCACAGAATTCGACTGCGACAAAAGTGATGAGAACCTTCTGTCGTGCTTCACAAATTCATCCTCATCCATTACTGACTATGTGAAATTGAAGACTGAATGTGGTGAGTAGTAATTTGAAATGATCTTGTGAAGTGTGATGTAACCTGTGGTCAGATTTCAAGTTCACCCAAAACCACATAAAATTGCCTGCCTAAATTTCTGCCTACTAATTAGTAGTATGAGTTATCATTGAAAATTTTGATGCGTTTCTCAGAGTTGTAGATGTCCGGAATGGGATTGGTTACTTGTAAGCATTAGCACTAACTTCGACAATGGGATTGCGATTTCAGGTTGGCTGAAGCAAACAAGGAAGGTGGGAGAGGAGGAACAAGCTATCATTACAACATTCGTTACTCGGCATTAGATATCACGTTAGCCATGTTCTTGTTCATATGCTTAAATATATATTTACCTCACTCGAACTCGTGACGTTTTGCAGTCGTTCGTCACAGAATTCGACTGCGACAAAAGTGATGAGAACCTTCTGTCGTGCTTCACAAATTCATCCTCATCCATTACTGACTATGTGAAATTGAAGACTGAATGTGGTGAGTAGTAATTTGAAATGATCTTGTGAAGTGTGATGTAACCTGTGGTCAGATTTCAAGTTCACCCAAAACCACATAAAATTGCCTGCCTAAATTTCTGCCTACTAATTAGTAGTATGAGTTATCATTGAAAATTTTGATGCGTTTCTCAGAGTTGTAGATGTCCGGAATGGGATTGCTTACTTGCAAGCATTAGCACTAACTTCGACAATGGGATTGCGATTTCAGGTTGGCTGAAGCAACAAGGAAGGTGGGAGAGGAGGAACAAGCTATCATTACAACATTCGTTACTCGGCATTAGATATCACGTTAGCCATGTTCTTGTTCATATGCTTAAATATATATTTACCTCACTCGAACTCGTGACGTTTTGCAGTCGTTCGTCACAGAATTCGACTGCGACAAAAGTGATGAGAACCTTCTGTCGTGCTTCACAAATTCATCCTCATCCATTACTGACTATGTGAAATTGAAGACTGAATGTGGTGAGTAGTAATTTGAAATGATCTTGTGAAGTGTGATGTAACCTGTGGTCAGATTTCAAGTTCACCCAAAACCACATAAAATTGCCTGCCTAAATTTCTGCCTACTAATTAGTAGTATGAGTTATCATTGAAAATTTTGATGCGTTTCTCAGAGTTGTAGATGTCCGGAATGGGATTGGTTACTTGTAAGCATTAGCACTAACTTCGACAATGGGATTGCGATTTCAGGTTGGCTGAAGCAAACAAGGAAGGTGGGAGAGGAGGAACAAGCTATCATTACAACATTCGTTACTCGGCATTAGATATCACGTTAGCCATGTTCTTGTTCATATGCTTAAATATATATTTACCTCACTCGAACTCGTGACGTTTTGCAGTCGTTCGTCACAGAATTCGACTGCGACAAAAGTGATGAGAACCTTCTGTCGTGCTTCACAAATTCATCCTCATCCATTACTGACTATGTGAAATTGAAGACTGAATGTGGTGAGTAGTAATTTGAAATGATCTTGTGAAGTGTGATGTAACCTGTGGTCAGATTTCAAGTTCACCCAAAACCACATAAAATTGCCTGCCTAAATTTCTGCCTACTAATTAGTAGTATGAGTTATCATTGAAAATTTTGATGCGTTTCTCAGAGTTGTAGATGTCCGGAATGGGATTGGTTACTTGTAAGCATTAGCACTAACTTCGACAATGGGATTGCGATTTCAGGTTGGCTGAAGCAAACAAGGAAGGTGGGAGAGGAGGAACAAGCTATCATTACAACATTCGTTACTCGGCATTAGATATCACGTTAGCCATGTTCTTGTTCATATGCTTAAATATATATTTTACCTCACTCGAACTCGTGACGTTTTGCAGTCGTTCGTCACAGAATTCGACTGCGACAAAAGTGATGAGAACCTTCTGTCGTGCTTCACAAATTCATCCTCATCCATTACTGACTATGTGAAATTGAAGACTGAATGTGGTGAGTAGTAATTTGAAATGATCTTGTGAAGTGTGATGTAACCTGTGGTCAGCTTTCAAGTTCACCCAAAACCACATAAAATTGCCTGCCTAAATTTCTGCCTACTAATTAGTAGTATGAGTTATCATTGAAAATTTTGATGCGTTTCTCAGAGTTGTAGATGTCCGGAATGGGATTGGTTACTTGTAAGCATTAGCACTAACTTCGACAATGGGATTGCGATTTCAGGTTGGCTGAAGCAAACAAGGAAGGTGGGAGAGGAGGAACAAGCTATCATTACAACATTCGTTACTCGGCATTAGATATCACGTTAGCCATGTTCTTGTTCATATGCTTAAATATATATTTACCTCACTCGAACTCGTGACGTTTTGCAGTCGTTCGTCACAGAATTCGACTGCGACAAAAGTGATGAGAACCTTCTGTCGTGCTTCACAAATTCATCCTCATCCATTACTGACTATGTGAAATTGAAGACTGAATGTGGTGAGTAGTAATTTGAAATGATCTTGTGAAGTGTGATGTAACCTGTGGTCAGATTTCAAGTTCACCCAAAACCACATAAAATTGCCTGCCTAAATTTCTGCCTACTAATTAGTAGTATGAGTTATCATTGAAAATTTTGATGCGTTTCTCAGAGTTGTAGATGTCCGGAATGGGATTGGTTACTTGTAAGCATTAGCACTAACTTCGACAATGGGATTGCGATTTCAGGTTGGCTGAAGCAAACAAGGAAGGTGGGAGAGGAGGAACAAGCTATCATTACAACATTCGTTACTCGGCATTAGATATCACGTTAGCCATGTTCTTGTTCATATGCTTAAATATATATTTTACCTCACTCGAACTCGTGACGTTTTGCAGTCGTTCGTCACAGAATTCGACTGCGACAAAAGTGATGAGAACCTTCTGTCGTGCTTCACAAATTCATCCTCATCCATTACTGACTATGTGAAATTGAAGACTGAATGTGGTGAGTAGTAATTTGAAATGATCTTGTGAAGTGTGATGTAACCTGTGGTCAGATTTCAAGTTCACCCAAAACCACATAAAATTGCCTGCCTAAATTTCTGCCTACTAATTAGTAGTATGAGTTATCATTGAAAATTTTGATGCGTTTCTCAGAGTTGTAGATGTCCGGAATGGGATTGGTTACTTGTAAGCATTAGCACTAACTTCAGCAATGGGATTGCGATTTCAGGTTGGCTGAAGCAAACAAGGAAGGTGGGAGAGGAGGAACAAGCTATCATTACAACATTCGTTACTCGGCATTAGATATCACGTTAGCCATGTTCTTGTTCATATGCTTAAATATATATTTTACCTCACTCGAACTCGTGACGTTTAGCAGTCGTTCGTCACAGACTTCGACTGCGACAAAAGTGATGAGAACCTTCTGTCGTGCTTCACAAATTCATCCTCATCCATTACTGACTATGTGAAATTGAAGACTGAATGTGGTGAGTAGTAATTTGAAATGATCTTGTGAAGTGTGATGTAACCTGTGGTCAGCTTTCAAGTTCACCCAAAACCACATAAAATTGCCTGCCTAAATTTCTGCCTACTAATTAGTAGTATGAGTTATCATTGAAAATTTTGATGCGTATCTCAGAGTTGTAGATGTCCGGAATGGGATTGGTTACTTGTAAGCATTAGCACTAACTTCAGCAATGGGATTGCGATTTCAGGTTGGCTGAAGCAAACAAGGAAGGTGGGAGAGGAGGAACAAGCTATCATTACAACATTCGTTACTCGGCATTAGATATCACGTTAGCCATGTTCTTGTTCATATGCTTAAATATATATTTACCTCACTCGAACTCGTGACGTTTTGCAGTCGTTCGTCACAGAATTCGACTGCGACAAAAGTGATGAGAACCTTCTGTCGTGCTTCACAAATTCATCCTCATCCATTACTGACTATGTGAAATTGAAGACTGAATGTGGTGAGTAGTAATTTGAAATGATCTTGTGAAGTGTGATGTAACCTGTGGTCAGATTTCAAGTTCACCCAAAACCACATAAAATTGCCTGCCTAAATTTCTGCCTACTAATTAGTAGTATGAGTTATCATTGAAAATTTTGATGCGTTTCTCAGAGTTGTAGATGTCCGGAATGGGATTGGTTACTTGTAAGCATTAGCACTAACTTCGACAATGGGATTGCGATTTCAGGTTGGCTGAAGCAAACAAGGAAGGTGGGAGAGGAGGAACAAGCTATCATTACAACATTCGTTACTCGGCATTAGATATCACGTTAGCCATGTTCTTGTTCATATGCTTAAATATATATTTTACCTCACTCGAACTCGTGACGTTTTGCAGTCGTTCGTCACAGAATTCGACTGCGACAAAAGTGATGAGAACCTTCTGTCGTGCTTCACAAATTCATCCTCATCCATTACTGACTATGTGAAATTGAAGACTGAATGTGGTGAGTAGTAATTTGAAATGATCTTGTGAAGTGTGATGTAACCTGTGGTCAGCTTTCAAGTTCACCCAAAACCACATAAAATTGCCTGCCTAAATTTCTGCCTACTAATTAGTAGTATGAGTTATCATTGAAAATTTTGATGCGTTTCTCAGAGTTGTAGATGTCCGGAATGGGATTGGTTACTTGTAAGCATTAGCACTAACTTCAGCAATGGGATTGCGATTTCAGGTTGGCTGAAGCAAACAAGGAAGGTGGGAGAGGAGGAACAAGCTATCATTACAACATTCGTTACTCGGCATTAGATATCACGTTAGCCATGTTCTTGTTCATATGCTTAAATATATATTTTACCTCACTCGAACTCGTGACGTTTTGCAGTCGTTCGTCACAGAATTCGACTGCGACAAAAGTGATGAGAACCTTCTGTCGTGCTTCACAAATTCATCCTCATCCATTACTGACTATGTGAAATTGAAGACTGAATGTGGTGAGTAGTAATTTGAAATGATCTTGTGAAGTGTGATGTAACCTGTGGTCAGATTTCAAGTTCACCCAAAACCACATAAAATTGCCTGCCTAAATTTCTGCCTACTAATTAGTAGTATGAGTTATCATTGAAAATTTTGATGCGTTTCTCAGAGTTGTAGATGTCCGGAATGGGATTGGTTACTTGTAAGCATTAGCACTAACTTCGAGCAATGGGATTGCGATTTCAGGTTGGCTGAAGCAAACAAGGAAGGTGGGAGAGGAGGAACAAGCTATCATTACAACATTCGTTACTCGGCATTAGATATCACGTTAGCCATGTTCTTGTTCATATGCTTAAATATATATTTTACCTCACTCGAACTCGTGACGTTTTGCAGTCGTTCGTCACAGACTTCGACTGCGACAAAGTGATGAGAACCTTCTGTCGTGCTTCACAAATTCATCCTCATCCATTACTGACTATGTGAAATTGAAGACTGAATGTGGTGAGTAGTAATTTGAAATGATCTTGTGAAGTGTGATGTAACCTGTGGTCAGCTTTCAAGTTCACCCAAAACCACATAAAATTGCCTGCCTAAATTTCTGCCTACTAATTAGTAGTATGAGTTATCATTGAAAATTTTGATGCGTTTCTCAGAGTTGTAGATGTCCGGAATGGGATTGGTTACTTGTAAGCATTAGCACTAACTTCAGCAATGGGATTGCGATTTCAGGTTGGCTGAAGCAAACAAGGAAGGTGGGAGAGGAGGAACAAGCTATCATTACAACATTCGTTACTCGGCATTAGATATCACGTTAGCCATGTTCTTGTTCATATGCTTAAATATATATTTTACCTCACTCGAACTCGTGACGTTTTGCAGTCGTTCGTCACAGAATTCGACTGCGACAAAGTGATGAGAACCTTCTGTCGTGCTTCACAAATTCATCCTCATCCATTACTGACTATGTGAAATTGAAGACTGAATGTGGTGAGTAGTAATTTGAAATGATCTTGTGAAGTGTGATGTAACCTGTGGTCAGATTTCAAGTTCACCCAAAACCACATAAAATTGCCTGCCTAAATTTCTGCCTACTAATTAGTAGTATGAGTTATCATTGAAAATTTTGATGCGTTTCTCAGAGTTGTAGATGTCCGGAATGGGATTGGTTACTTGTAAGCATTAGCACTAACTTCAGCAATGGGATTGCGATTTCAGGTTGGCTGAAGCAAACAAGGAAGGTGGGAGAGGAGGAACAAGCTATCATTACAACATTCGTTACTCGGCATTAGATATCACGTTAGCCATGTTCTTGTTCATATGCTTAAATATATATTTTACCTCACTCGAACTCGTGACGTTTTGCAGTCGTTCGTCACAGACTTCGACTGCGACAAAAGTGATGAGAACCTTCTGTCGTGCTTCACAAATTCATCCTCATCCATTACTGACTATGTGAAATTGAAGACTGAATGTGGTGAGTAGTAATTTGAAATGATCTTGTGAAGTGTGATGTAACCTGTGGTCAGATTTCAAGTTCACCCAAAACCACATAAAATTGCCTGCCTAAATTTCTGCCTACTAATTAGTAGTATGAGTTATCATTGAAAATTTTGATGCGTTTCTCAGAGTTGTAGATGTCCGGAATGGGATTGGTTACTTGTAAGCATTAGCACTAACTTCAGCAATGGGATTGCGATTTCAGGTTGGCTGAAGCAAACAAGGAAGGTGGGAGAGGAGGAACAAGCTATCATTACAACATTCGTTACTCGGCATTAGATATCACGTTAGCCATGTTCTTGTTCATATGCTTAAATATATATTTACCTCACTCGAACTCGTGACGTTTTGCAGTCGTTCGTCACAGACTTCGACTGCGACAATAGTGAGGAGAACCTTCTGTCGTGCTTCACAAATTACTCCTCCTTCGTTACTGACTATGTGAAATTGAAGACTGAATGTGGTGAGTAGTAATTTGAAATGATCTTGTGAAGTGTGATGTAACCTGTGGTCAGATTTCAAGTTCACCCAAAACCACATAAAATTGCCTGCCTAAATTTCTGCCTACTAATTAGTAGTATGAGTTATCATTGAAAATTTTGATGCGTTTCTCAGAGTTGTAGATGTCCGGAATGGGATTGGTTACTTGTAAGCATTAGCACTAACTTCAGCAATGGATTGCGATTTCAGGTTGGCTGAAGCAAACAAGGAAGGTGGGAGAGGAGGAACAAGCTATCATTACAACATTCGTTACTCGGCATTAGATATCACGTTAGCCATGTTCTTGTTCATATGCTTAAATATATATTTTACCTCACTCGAACTCGTGACGTTCAGCAGTCGTTCGTCACAGACTTCGACTGCGACAATAGTGATGAGAACCTTCTGTCGTGCTTCACAAATTCATCCTCATCCATTACTGACTATGTGAATTGAAGACTGAATGTGGTGAGTAGTAATTTGAAATGATCTTGTGAATTGTGACGTAACCTGTGGTCAGCTTTCAAGTTCACCCAAAACCACATAAAATTGCCTGCCTAAATTTCTGCCTACTAATTAGTAGTATGAGTTATCATTGAAAATTTTGATGCGTTTCTCAGAGTTGTAGATGTCCGGAATGGGATTGGTTACTTGTAAGCATTAGCACTAACTTCAGCAATGGGATTGCGATTTCAGGTTGGCTGAAGCAAACAAGGAAGGTGGGAGAGGAGGAACAAGCTATCATTACAACATTCGTTACTCGGCATTAGATATCACGTTAGCCATGTTCTTGTTCATATGCTTAAATATATATTTTACCTCACTCGAACTCGTGACGTTTTGCAGTCGTTCGTCACAGAATTCGACTGCGACAATAGTGATGAGAACCTTCTGTCGTGCTTCACAAATTCATCCTCATCCATTACTGACTATGTGAAATTGAAGACTGAATGTGGTGAGTAGTAATTTGAAATGATCTTGTGAAGTGTGATGTAACCTGTGGTCAGATTTCAAGTTCACCCAAAACCACATAAAATTGCCTGCCTAAATTTCTGCCTACTAATTAGTAGTATGAGTTATCATTGAAAATTTTGATGCGTTTCTCAGAGTTGTAGATGTCCGGAATGGGATTGGTTACTTGTAAGCATTAGCACTAACTTCAGCAATGGGATTGCGATTTCAGGTTGGCTGAAGCAAACAAGGAAGGTGGGAGAGGAGGAACAAGCTATCATTACAACATTCGTTACTCGGCATTAGATATCACGTTAGCCATGTTCTTGTTCATATGCTTAAATATATATTTTACCTCACTCGAACTCGTGACGTTCAGCAGTCGTTCGTCACAGACTTCGACTGCGACAATAGTGATGAGAACCTTCTGTCGTGCTTCACGAATCCATCCTCATCCAATAATGACTATGTGAAATTGAAGACTGAATGTGGTGAGTAGTAATTTGAAATGATCTTGTGAAGTGTGATGTAACCTGTGGTCAGATTTCAAGTTCACCCAAAACCACATAAAATTGCCTGCCTAAATTTCTGCCTACTAATTAGTAGTATGAGTTAACATTGAAAATTTTGATGCGTTTCTCAGAGTTGCAGATGTCCGGAATGGGATTGGTTACTTGTAAGCATTAGCACTAACTTCAGCAATGGGATTGCGATTTCAGGTTGGCTGAAGCAAACAAGGAAGGTGGGAGAGGAGGAACAAGCTATCATTACAACATTCGTTACTCGGCATTAGATATCACGTTAGCCATGTTCTTGTTCATATGCTTAAATACGAATTTTTCATCACTCGATCTCGTGACGTTTTGCAGTCGTTCGTCACAGAATTCGACTGCGACAAAGTGATGAGAACCTTCTGTCGTGCTTCACAAATCATCCTCATCCGTTACTGACTATGTGAAATTGAAGACTGAATGTGGTGAGTAGTAATTTGAAATGATCTTGTGAAGTGTGATGTAACCTGTGGTCAGCTTTCAAGTTCACCCAAAACCACATAAAATTGCCTGCCTAAATTTCTGCCTACTAATTAGTAGTATGAGTTATCATTGAAAATTTTGATACGTTTCTCAGAGTTGTAGATGTCCGGAATGGGATTGGTTACTTGTAAGCATTAGCACTAACTTCGGCAATGGGATTGCGATTTCAGGTTGGCTGAAGCAAACAAGGAAGGTGGGAGAGGAGGAACAAGCTATCATTACAACATTCGTTACTCGGCATTAGATATCACGTTAGCCATGTTCTTGTTCATATGCTTAAATATATATTTTACCTCACTCGAACTCGTGACGTTTTGCAGTCGTTCGTCACAGAATTCGACTGCGACAATAGTGATGAGAACCTTCTGTCGTGCTTCACAAATTCATCCTCATCCGTTACTGACTATGTGGAATTGAAGACTGAATGTGGTGAGTAGTAATTTGAAATGATCTTGTGAAGTGTGATGTAACCTGTGGTCAGATTTCAAGTTCACCCAAAACCACATAAAATTGCCTGCCTAAATTTCTGCCTACTAATTAGTAGTATGAGTTATCATTGAAAATTTTGATACGTTTCTCAGAGTTGTAGATGTCCGGAATGGGATTGCTTACTTGCAAGCATTAGCACTAACTTCAGCAATCCGACTGCAATTTCAGGTTGGCTGAAGCAAACAAGGAAGGTGGGAGAGGAGGAACAAGCTATCATTACAACATTCGTTACTCGGCATTAGATATCACGTTAGCCATGTTCTTGTTCATATGCTTAAATATGCATTTTACCTCACTCGAACTCGTGACGTTTTGCAGTCGTTCGTCACAGAATTCGACTGCGACAATAGTGATGAGAACCTTCTGTCGTGCTTCACAAATTCATCCTCATCCGTTACTGACTATGTGGAATTGAAGACTGAATGTGGTGAGTAGTAATTTGAAATGATCTTGTGAAGTGTGATATAACCTGTGGTCAGATTTCAAGTTCACCCAAAACCACATAAAATTGCCTGCCTAAATTTCTGCCTACTAATTAGTAGTATGAGTTATCATTGAAAATTTTGATACGTTTCTCAGAGTTGTAGATGTCCGGAATGGGATTGCTTACTTGCAAGCATTAGCACTAACTTCAGCAATCCGACTGCAATTTCAGGTTGGCTGAAGCAAACAAGGAAGGTGGGAGAGGAGGAACAAGCTATCATTACAACATTCGTTACTCGGCATTAGATATCACGTTAGCCATGTTCTTGTTCATATGCTTAAATATGAATTATTTACCTCACTCGAACTCGTGACGTTTTGCAGTCGTTCGTCACAGAATTCGACTGCGACAATAGTGATGAGAACCTTCTGTCGTGCTTCACAAATCATCCTCATCCGTTACTGACTATGTGAATTGAAGACTGAATGTGGTGAGTAGTAATTTGAAATGATCTTGTGAAGTGTGATATAACCTGTGGTCAGATTTCAAGTTCACCCAAAACCACATAAAATTGCCTGCCTAAATTTCTGCCTACTAATTAGTAGTATGAGTTATCATTGAAAATTTTGATACGTTTCTCAGAGTTGTAGATGTCCGGAATGGGATTGCTTACTTGCAAGCATTAGCACTAACTTCAGCAATCCGACTGCAATTTCAGGTTGGCTGAAGCAAACAAGGAAGGTGGGAGAGGAGGAACAAGCTATCATTACAACATTCGTTACTCGGCATTAGATATCACGTAAGCCATGTTCTTGTTCATATTCTTAAATACGAATTATTCATCACTCGATTTCGTGACGTTTTGCAGTCGTTCGTCACAGAATTCGACTGCGACAATAGTGATGAGAACCTTCTGTCGTGCTTCACAAATTCATCCTCATCCGTTACTGACTATGTGAATTGAAGACTGAATGTGGTGAGTAGTAATTTGAAATGATCTTGTGAAGTGTGATATAACCTGTGGTCAGATTTCAAGTTCACCCAAAACCACATAAAATTGCCTGCCTAAATTTCTGCCTACTAATTAGTAGTATGAGTTATCATTGAAAATTTTGATACGTTTCTCAGAGTTGTAGATGTCCGGAATGGGATTGCTTACTTGTAAGCATTAGCACTAACTTCAGCAATCGGACTTGCGATTTCAGGTTGGCTGAAGCAAACAAGGAAGGTGGGAGAGGAGGAACAAGCTATCATTACAACATTCGTTACTCGGCATTAGATATCACGTTAGCCATGTTCTTGTTCATATGCTTAAATATATATTTTACCTCACTCGAACTCGTGACGTTTTGCAGTCGTTCGTCACAGAATTCGACTGCGACAATAGTGATGAGAACCTTCTGTCGTGCTTCACAAATCCATCCTCATCCGTTACTGACTATGTGGAATTGAAGACTGAATGTGGTGAGTAGTAATTTGAAATGATCTTGTGAAGTGTGATATAACCTGTGGTCAGATTTCAAGTTCACCCAAAACCACATAAAATTGCCTGCCTAAATTTCTGCCTACTAATTAGTAGTATGAGTTATCATTGAAAATTTTGATACGTTTCTCAGAGTTGTAGATGTCCGGAATGGGATTGCTTACTTGCAAAGCATTAGCACTAACTTCAGCAATCGACTGCAATTTCAGGTTGGCTGAAGCAAACAAGGAAGGTGGGAGAGGAGGAACAAGCTATCATTACAACATTCGTTACTCGGCATTAGATATCACGTTAGCCATGTTCTTGTTCATATGCTTAAATATGAATTTTACCTCACTCGAACTCGTGACGTTTTGCAGTCGTTCGTCACAGAATTCGACTGCGACAATAGTGATGAGAACCTTCTGTCGTGCTTCACAAATCCATCCTCATCCGTTACTGACTATGTGGAATTGAAGACTGAATGTGGTGAGTAGTAATTTGAAATGATCTTGTGAAGTGTGATATAACCTGTGGTCAGATTTCAAGTTCACCCAAAACCACATAAAATTGCCTGCCTAAATTTCTGCCTACTAATTAGTAGTATGAGTTATCATTGAAAATTTTGATGCGTTTCTCAGAGTTGTAGATGTCCGGAATGGGATTGGTTACTTGTAAGCATTAGCACTAACTTCAGCAATGGATTGCTATTTCAGGTTGGCTGAAGCAAACAAGGAAGGTGGGAGAGGAGGAACAAGCTATCATTACAACATTCGTTACTCGGCATTAGATATCACGTTAGCCATGTTCTTGTTCATATGCTTAAATATATATTTTACCTCACTCGAACTCGTGACGTTTTGCAGTCGTTCGTCACAGAATTCGACTGCGACAATAGTGATGAGAACCTTCTGTCGTGCTTCACAAATTCATCCTCATCCGTTACTGACTATGTGGAATTGAAGACTGAATGTGGTGAGTAGTAATTTGAAATGATCTTGTGAAGTGTGATGTAACCTGTGGTCAGATTTCAAGTTCACCCAAAACCACATAAAATTGCCTGCCTAAATTTCTGCCTACTAATTAGTAGTATGAGTTATCATTGAAAATTTTGATACGTTTCTCAGAGTTGTAGATGTCCGGAATGGGATTGCTTACTTGTAAGCATTGGCACTATCTTCAGCAAAACGACTGCGATTTCAGGTTGGCTGAAGCAAACAAGGAAGGTGGGAGAGGAGGAACAAGCTATCATTACAACATTCGTTACTCGGCATTAGATATCACGTTAGCCATGTTCTTGTTCATATGCTTAAATATGAATTTTACCTCACTCGAACTCGTGACGTTTTGCAGTCGTTCGTCACAGAATTCGACTGCGACAATAGTGATGAGAACCTTCTGTCGTGCTTCACAAATCCATCCTCATCCGTTACTGACTATGTGGAATTGAAGACTGAATGTGGTGAGTAGTAATTTGAAATGATCTTGTGAAGTGTGATATAACCTGTGGTCAGATTTCAAGTTCACCCAAAACCACATAAAATTGCCTGCCTAAATTTCTGCCTACTAATTAGTAGTATGAGTTATCATTGAAAATTTTGATACGTTTCTCAGAGTTGTAGATGTCCGGAATGGGATTGGTTACTTGTAAGCATTAGCACTAACTTCAGCAATCCGACTGCAATTTCAGGTTGGCTGAAGCAAACAAGGAAGGTGGGAGAGGAGGAACAAGCTATCATTACAACATTCGTTACTCGGCATTAGATATCACGTTAGCCATGTTCTTGTTCATATGCTTAAATATGCATTTTACCTCACTCGAACTCGTGACGTTTTGCAGTCGTTCGTCACAGAATTCGACTGCGACAATAGTGATGAGAACCTTCTGTCGTGCTTCACAAATCCATCCTCATCCGTTACTGACTATGTGGAATTGAAGACTGAATGTGGTGAGTAGTAATTTGAAATGATCTTGTGAAGTGTGATGTAACCTGTGGTCAGATTTCAAGTTCACCCAAAACCACATAAAATTGCCTGCCTAAATTTCTGCCTACTAATTAGTAGTATGAGTTATCATTGAAAATTTTGATACGTTTCTCAGAGTTGTAGATGTCCGGAATGGGATTGCTTACTTGTAAGCATTAGCACTAACTTCAGCAATCCGACTGCAATTTCAGGTTGGCTGAAGCAAACAAGGAAGGTGGGAGAGGAGGAACAAGCTATCATTACAACATTCGTTACTCGGCATTAGATATCACGTTAGCCATGTTCTTGTTCATATGCTTAAATATGTATTTTACCTCACTCGAACTCGTGACGTTTTGCAGTCGTTCGTCACAGAATTCGACTGCGACAATAGTGATGAGAACCTTCTGTCGTGCTTCACAAATCCATCCTCATCCGTTACTGACTATGTGGAATTGAAGACTGAATGTGGTGAGTAGTAATTTGAAATGATCTTGTGAAGTGTGATAGTAACCTGTGGTCAGATTTCAAGTTCACCCAAAACCACATAAAATTGCCTGCCTAAATTTCTGCCTACTAATTAGTAGTATGAGTTATCATTGAAAATTTTGATACGTTTCTCAGAGTTGTAGATGTCCGGAATGGGATTGCTTACTTGTAAGCATTTACACTAACTTCAGCAATGGGATTGCGATTTCAGGTTGGCTGAAGCAAACAAGGAAGGTGGGAGAGGAGGAACAAGCTATCATTACAACATTCGTTACTCGGCATTAGATATCACGTTAGCCATGTTCTTGTTCATATGCTTAAATATATATTTTACCTCACTCGAACTCGTGACGTTTTGCAGTCGTTCGTCACAGAATTCGACTGCGACAATAGTGATGAGAACCTTCTGTCGTGCTTCACAAATCACTCCTCCTTCGTTACTGACTATGTGAAATTGAAGACTGAATGTGGTGAGTAGTAATTTGAAATGATCTTGTGAAGTGTGATGTAACCTGTGGTCAGATTTCAAGTTCACCCAAAACCACATAAAATTGCCTGCCTAAATTTCTGCCTACTAATTAGTAGTATGAGTTATCATTGAAAATTTTGATACGTTTCTCAGAGTTGTAGATGTCCGGAATGGGATTGCTTACTTGCAAGCATTAGCACTAACTTCAGCAATCCGACTGCAATTTCAGGTTGGCTGAAGCAAACAAGGAAGGTGGGAGAGGAGGAACAAGCTATCATTACAACATTCGTTACTCGGCATTAGATATCACGTTAGCCATGTTCTTGTTCATATTCTTAAATACGAATTATTCATCACTCGATTTCGTGACGTTTTGCAGTCGTTCGTCACAGAATTCGACTGCGACAATAGTGATGGGAACCTTCTGTCGTGCTTCACAAATCTATCCTTATCCGTTACTGACTATGTGGAATTGAAGACTGAATGTGGTGAGTAGTAATTTGAAATGATCTTGTGAAGTGTGATATAACCTGTGGTCAGATTTCAAGTTCACCCAAAACCACATAAAATTGCCTGCCTAAATTTCTGCCTACTAATTAGTAGTATGAGTTATCATTGAAAATTTTGATACGTTTCTCAGAGTTGTAGATGTCCGGAATGGGATTGCTTACTTGTAAGCATTGGCACTATCTTCAGCAATCGACTGCGATTTCAGGTTGGCTGAAGCAAACAAGGAAGGTGGGAGAGGAGGAACAAGCTATCATTACAACATTCGTTACTCGGCATTAGATATCACGTTAGCCATGTTCTTGTTCATATGCTTAAATATATATTTTACCTCACTCGAACTCGTGACGTTTTGCAGTCGTTCGTCACAGAATTCGACTGCGACAATAGTGATGAGAACCTTCTGTCGTGCTTCACAAATCCATCCTCATCCAGTTACTGACTATGTGAATTGAATACTGAATGTGGTGAGTAGTAATTTGAAATGATCTTGTGAAGTGTGATATAACCTGTGGTCAGATTTCAAGTTCACCAAAACCACATAAAATTGCCTGCCTAAATTTCTGCCTACTAATTAGTAGTATGAGTTAACATTGAAAATTTTGATGCGTTTCTCAGAGTTGCAGATGTCCGGAATGGGATTGGTTACTTGTAAGCATTAGCACTAACTTCAGCAATGGGATTGCGATTTCAGGTTGGCTGAAGCAAACAAGGAAGGTGGGAGAGGAGGAACAAGCTATCATTACAACATTCGTTACTCGGCATTAGATATCACGTTAGCCATGTTCTTGTTCATATGCTTAAATATATATTTTACCTCACTCGAACTCGTGACGTTTTGCAGTCGTTCGTCACAGACTTCGACTGCGACAATAGTGATGAGAACCTTCTTTCGTGCTTCACAAATTCCTCCTCCTTCGTTACTGACTATGTGAAATTGAAGACTGAATGTGGTGAGTAGTAATTTGAAATGATCTTGTGAAGTGTGATGTAACCTGTGGTCAGCTTTCAAGTTCACCCAAAACCACATAAAATTGCCTGCCTAAATTTCTGCCTACTAATTAGTAGTATGAGTTAACATTGAAAATTTTGATGCGTTTCTCAGAGTTGTAGATGTCCGGAATGGGATTGCTTACTTGTAAGCATTAGCACTAACTTCAGCAATCGGACTTGCGATTTCAGGTTGGCTGAAGCAAACAAGGAAGGTGGGAGAGGAGGAACAAGCTATCATTACAACATTCGTTACTCGGCATTAGATATCACGTTAGCCATGTTCTTGTTCATATGCTTAAATATATATTTTACCTCACTCGAACTCGTGACGTTTTGCAGTCGTTCGTCACAGAATTCGACTGCGACAATAGTGATGAGAACCTTCTGTCGTGCTTCACAAATCCATCCTCATCCGTTACTGACTATGTGAAATTGAAGACTGAATGTGGTGAGTAGTAATTTGAAATGATCTTGTGAAGTGTGATGTAACCTGTGGTCAGATTTCAAGTTCACCCAAAACCACATAAAATTGCCTGCCTAAATTTCTGCCTACTAATTAGTAGTATGAGTTATCATTGAAAATTTTGATGCGTTTCTCAGAGTTGTAGATGTCCGGAATGGGATTGCTTACTTGCATGTATTAGCACTAACTTCAGCAATCCGTCTGCAATTTCAGGCTGGCTGAAGCTAACAAGGAAGGTGGGAGAGGAGGAACAAGCTATCATTACAACATTCGTTATTCGGCATTAGATATCACGTTAGCCATGTTCTTGTTCATATGCTTAAATATGCATTTTACCTCACTCGAACTCGTGACGTTTTGCAGTCGTTCGTCACAGAATTCGACTGCGACAAAAGTGATGAGAACCTTCTGTCGTGCTTCACGAATCCATCCTCATCCGTTACTGACTATGTGAAATTGAAGACTGAATGTGGTGAGTAGTAATTTGAAATGGTCTTGTGAAGTGTGATGTAACCTGTGGTCAGCTTTCAAGTTCACCCAAAACCACATAAAATTGCCTGCCTAAATTTCTGCCTACTAATTAGTAGTATGAGTTACATTGAAAATTTTGATGCGTTTCTCAGAGTTGCAGATGTCCGGAATGGGATTGGTTACTTGTAAGCATTAGCACTAACTTCAGCAATGGATTGCGATTTCAGGTTGGCTGAAGCAAACAAGGAAGGTGGGAGAGGAGGAACAAGCTATCATTACAACATTCGTTACTCGGCATTAGATATCACGTTAGCCATGTTCTTGTTCATATGCTTAAATATATATTTTACCTCACTCGAACTCGTGACGTTTTGCAGTCGTTCGTCACAGACTTCGACTGCGACAAAGTGATGAGAACCTTCTGTCGTGCTTCACAAATTCATCCTCATCCATTACTGACTATGTGAAATTGAAGACTGAATGTGGTGAGTAGTAATTTGAAATGATCTTGTGAAGTGTGATGTAACCTGTGGTCAGCTTTCAAGTTCACCCAAAACCACATAAAATTGCCTGCCTAAATTTCTGCCTACTAATTAGTAGTATGAGTTACATTGAAAATTTTGATGCGTTTCTCAGAGTTGCAGATGTCCGGAATGGGATTGGTTACTTGTAAGCATTAGCACTAACTTTAGCAAACAGATTGCGATTTCAGGTTGGCTGAAGCAAACAAGGAAGGTGGGAGTGGAGGAACAAGCTATCATTACAACATTCGTTACTCGGCATTAGATATCACGTTAGCCATGTTCTTGTTCATATGCTTAAATATATATTTTACCTCACTCGAACTCGTGACGTTTGCAGTCGTTCGTCACAGAATTCGACTGCGACAATAGTGATGAGAACCTTCTGTCGTGCTTCACAAATCCATCCTCATCCATTACTGACTATGTGAATTGAAGACTGAATGTGGTGAGTAGTAATTTGAAATGATCTTGTGAAGTGTGATGTAACCTGTGGTCAGATTTCAAGTTCACCCAAAACCACATAAAATTGCCTGCCTAAATTTCTGCCTACTAATTAGTAGTATGAGTTATCATTGAAAATTTTGATGCGTTTCTCAGAGTTGTAGATGTCCGGAATGGGATTGGCTTACTTGTAAGCATTAGCACTAACTTCAGCAATCGGATTGCGATTTCAGGTTGGCTGAAGCAAACAAGGAAGGTGGGAGAGGAGGAACAAGCTATCATTACAACATTCGTTACTCGGCATTAGATATCACGTTAGCCATGTTCTTGTTCATATGCTTAAATATATATTTTACCTCACTCGAACTCGTGACGTTTTGCAGTCGTTCGTCACAGAATTCGACTGCGACAATAGTGATGAGAACCTTCTTTCGTGCTTCACAAATTCATCCTCATCCATTACTGACTATGTGAAATTGAAGACTGAATGTGGTGAGTAGTAATTTGAAATGATCTTGTGAAGTGTGATGTAACCTGTGGTCAGCTTTCAAGTTCACCCAAAACCACATAAAATTGCCTGCCTAAATTTCTGCCTACTAATTAGTAGTATGAGTTAACATTGAAAATTTTGATGCGTTTCTCAGAGTTGCAGATGTCCGGAATGGGATTGGTTACTTGTAAGCATTAGCACTAACTTCAGCAATGAGATTGCGATTTCAGGTTGGCTGAAGCAAACAAGGAAGGTGGGAGAGGAGGAACAAGCTATCATTACAACATTCGTTACTCGGCATTAGATATCACGTTAGCCATGTTCTTGTTCATATGCTTAAATATATATTTTACCTCACTCGAACTCGTGACGTTTTGCAGTCGTTCGTCACAGACTTCGACTGCGACAAAGTGATGAGAACCTTCTGTCGTGCTTCACAAATTCATCCTCATCCATTACTGACTATGTGAAATTGAAGACTGAATGTGGTGAGTAGTAATTTGAAATGATCTTGTGAAGTGTGATGTAACCTGTGGTCAGCTTTCAAGTTCACCCAAAACCACATAAAATTGCCTGCCTAAATTTCTGCCTACTAATTAGTAGTATGAGTTACATTGAAAATTTTGATGCGTTTCTCAGAGTTGCAGATGTCCGGAATGGGATTGGTTACTTGTAAGCATTAGCACTAACTTCAGCAATGGGATTGCGATTTCAGGTTGGCTGAAGCAAACAAGGAAGGTGGGAGAGGAGGAACAAGCTATCATTACAACATTCGTTACTCGGCATTAGATATCACGTTAGCCATGTTCTTGTTCATATGCTTAAATATATATTTTACCTCACTCGAACTCGTGACGTTTTGCAGTCGTTCGTCACAGACTTCGACTGCGACAATAGTGATGAGAACCTTCTGTCGTGCTTCACAAATTCATCCTCATCCATTACTGACTATGTGAAATTGAAGACTGAATGTGGTGAGTAGTAATTTGAAATGATCTTGTGAAGTGTGATGTAACCTGTGGTCAGATTTCAAGTTCACCCAAAACCACATAAAATTGCCTGCCTAAATTTCTGCCTACTAATTAGTAGTATGAGTTACATTGAAAATTTTGATGCGTTTCTCAGAGTTGCAGATGTCCGGAATGGGATTGCTTACTTGTAAGCATTAGCACTAACTTCAGCAATCGGACTTGCGATTTCAGGTTGGCTGAAGCAAACAAGGAAGGTGGGAGAGGAGGAACAAGCTATCATTACAACATTCGTTACTCGGCATTAGATATCACGTTAGCCATGTTCTTGTTCATATGCTTAAATATATATTTTACCTCACTCGAACTCGTGACGTTTTGCAGTCGTTCGTCACAGACTTCGACTGCGACATAAGTGATGAGAACCTTCTGTCGTGCTTCACAAATTCATCCTCATCCATTACTGACTATGTGGAATTGAAGACTGAATGTGGTGAGTAGTAATTTGAAATGATCTTGTGAAGTGTGATGTAACCTGTGGTCAGATTTCAAGTTCACCCAAAACCACATAAAATTGCCTGCCTAAATTTCTGCCTACTAATTAGTAGTATGAGTTATCATTGAAAATTTTGATGCGTTTCTCAGAGTTGTAGATGTCCGGAATGGGATTGCTTACTTGTAAGCATTAGCACTAACTTCAGCAATCGATTGCGATTTCAGGTTGGCTGAAGCAAACAAGGAAGGTGGGAGAGGAGGAACAAGCTATCATTACAACATTCGTTACTCGGCATTAGATATCACGTTAGCCATGTTCTTGTTCATATGCTTAAATATATATTTTACCTCACTCGAACTCGTGACGTTTTGCAGTCGTTCGTCACAGAATTCGACTGCGACAATAGTGATGAGAACCTTCTGTCGTGCTTCACAAATTCATCCTCATCCATTACTGACTATGTGAAATTGAAGACTGAATGTGGTGAGTAGTAATTTGAAATGATCTTGTGAAGTGTGATGTAACCTGTGGTCAGCTTTCAAGTTCACCCAAAACCACATAAAATTGCCTGCCTAAATTTCTGCCTACTAATTAGTAGTATGAGTTACATTGAAAATTTTGATGCGTTTCTCAGAGTTGCAGATGTCCGGAATGGGATTGGTTACTTGTAAGCATTAGCACTAACTTCAGCAATCCGACTGCAATTTCAGGTTGGCTGAAGCAAACAAGGAAGGTGGGAGAGGAGGAACAAGCTATCATTACAACATTCGTTACTCGGCATTAGATATCACGTTAGCCATGTTCTTGTTCATATGCTTAAATATATATTTTACCTCACTCGAACTCGTGACGTTTTGCAGTCGTTCGTCACAGACTTCGACTGCGACAAAAGTGATGAGAACCTTCTTTCGTGCTTCACAAATTCATCCTCATCCATTACTGACTATGTGAAATTGAAGACTGAATGTGGTGAGTAGTAATTTGAAATGGTCTTGTGAAGTGTGATGTAACCTGTGGTCAGCTTTCAAGTTCACCCAAAACCACATAAAATTGCCTGCCTAAATTTCTGCCTACTAATTAGTAGTATGAGTTATCATTGAAAATTTTGATGCGTTTCTCAGAGTTGTAGATGTCCGGAATGGGATTGGTTACTTGTAAGCATTGGCACTATCTTCAGCAAACGACTGCGATTTCAGGTTGGCTGAAGCAAACAAGGAAGGTGGGAGAGGAGGAACAAGCTATCATTACAACATTCGTTACTCGGCATTAGATATCACGTTAGCCATGTTCTTGTTCATATGCTTAAATATATATTTTACCTCACTCGAACTCGTGACGTTTTGCAGTCGTTCGTCACAGACTTCGACTGCGACAAAAGTGATGAGAACCTTCTGTCGTGCTTCACAAATTCATCCTCATCCATTACTGACTATGTGAAATTGAAGACTGAATGTGGTGAGTAGTAATTTGAAATGATCTTGTGAAGTGTGATGTAACCTGTGGTCAGCTTTCAAGTTCACCCAAAACCACATAAAATTGCCTGCCTAAATTTCTGCCTACTAATTAGTAGTATGAGTTAACATTGAAAATTTTGATGCGTTTCTCAGAGTTGCAGATGTCCGGAATGGGATTGGTTACTTGTAAGCATTAGCACTAACTTCAGCAATCGGATTGCGATTTCAGGTTGGCTGAAGCAAACAAGGAAGGTGGGAGAGGAGGAACAAGCTATCATTACAACATTCGTTACTCGGCATTAGATATCACGTTAGCCATGTTCTTGTTCATATGCTTAAATATATATTTACCTCACTCGAACTCGTGACGTTTTGCAGTCGTTCGTCACAGACTTCGACTGCGACAAAGTGATGAGAACCTTCTGTCGTGCTTCACAAATTCATCCTCATCCATTACTGACTATGTGAAATTGAAGACTGAATGTGGTGAGTAGTAATTTGAAATGATCTTGTGAAGTGTGATGTAACCTGTGGTCAGCTTTCAAGTTCACCCAAAACCACATAAAATTGCCTGCCTAAATTTCTGCCTACTAATTAGTAGTATGAGTTACGAGTAAAAATTTTGATGCGTTTCTCAGAGTTGTAGATGTCCGGAATGGGATTGGTTACTTGTAAGCATTAGCACTAACTTCAGCAATCCGACTGCGATTTCAGGTTGGCTGAAGCAAACAAGGAAGGTGGGAGAGGAGGAACAAGCTATCATTACAACATTCGTTACTCGGCATTAGATATCACGTTAGCCATGTTCTTGTTCATATGCTTAAATATATATTTTACCTCACTCGAACTCGTGACGTTTTGCAGTCGTTCGTCACAGAATTCGACTGCGACAAATGTGATGAGAACCTTCTGTCGTGCTTCACAAATTCATCCTCATCCATTACTGACTATGTGAAATTGAAGACTGAATGTGGTGAGTAGTAATTTGAAATGATCTTGTGAAGTGTGATGTAACCTGTGGTCAGCTTTCAAGTTCACCCAAAACCACATAAAATTGCCTGCCTAAATTTCTGCCTACTAATTAGTAGTATGAGTTAACATTGAAAATTTTGATGCGTTTCTCAGAGTTGCAGATGTCCGGAATGGGATTGGTTACTTGTAAGCATTAGCACTAACTTCAGCAATCCGACTGCGATTTCAGGTTGGCTGAAGCAAACAAGGAAGGTGGGAGAGGAGGAACAAGCTATCATTACAACATTCGTTACTCGGCATTAGATATCACGTTAGCCATGTTCTTGTTCATATGCTTAAATATATATTTTACCTCACTCGAACTCGTGACGTTTTGCAGTCGTTCGTCACAGACTTCGACTGCGACAAATGTGATGAGAACCTTCTGTCGTGCTTCACAAAGTCATCCTCATCCATTACTGACTATGTGAAATTGAAGACTGAATGTTGTGGTAGTAATTTGAAATGATCTTGTGAAGTGTGATGTAACCTGTGGTCAGCTTTCAAGTTCACCCAAAACCACATAAAATTGCCTGCCTAAATTTCTGCCTACTAATTAGTAGTATGAGTTAACATTGAAAATTTTGATGCGTTTCTCAGAGTTGCAGATGTCCGGAATGGGATTGGTTACTTGTAAGCATTAGCACTAACTTCAGCAATGCGACTGCGATTTCAGGTTGGCTGAAGCAAACAAGGAAGGTGGGAGAGGAGGAACAAGCTATCATTACAACATTCGTTACTCGGCATTAGATATCACGTTAGCCATGTTCCTTGTTCATATGCTTAAATATATATTTTACCTCACTCGAACTCGTGACGTTTTGCAGTCTTTCGTCACAGAATTCGACTGCGACAAAAGTGATGAGAACCTTCTGTCGTGCTTCACAAAGTCATCCTCATCCATTACTGACTATGTGAAATTGAAGACTGAATGTGGTGAGTAGTAATTTGAAATGATCTTGTGAAGTGTGATGTAACCTGTGGTCAGCTTTCAAGTTCACCCAAAACCACATAAAATTGCCTGCCTAAATTTCTGCCTACTAATTAGTAGTATGAGTTAACATTGAAAATTTTGATGCGTTTCTCAGAGTTGCAGATGTCCGGAATGGGATTGGTTACTTGTAAGCATTAGCACTAACTTCAGCAATCCGACTGCGATTTCAGGTTGGCTGAAGCAAACAAGGAAGGTGGGAGAGGAGGAACAAGCTATCATTACAACATTCGTTACTCGGCATTAGATATCACGTTAGCCATGTTCCTGTTCATATGCTTAAATATATATTTTACCTCACTCGAACTCGTGACGTTTTGCAGTCGTTCGTCACAGAATTCGACTGCGACAAAAGTGATGAGAACCTTCTGTCGTGCTTCACAAAGTCATCCTCATCCATTACTGACTATGTGAAATTGAAGACTGAATGTGGTGAGTAGTAATTTGAAATGATCTTGTGAAGTGTGATGTAACCTGTGGTCAGCTTTCAAGTTCACCCAAAACCACATAAAATTGCCTGCCTAAATTTCTGCCTACTAATTAGTAGTATGAGTTAACATTGAAAATTTTGATGCGTTTCTCAGAGTTGCAGATGTCCGGAATGGGATTGGTTACTTGTAAGCATTAGCACTAACTTCAGCAATCCGACTGCGATTTCAGGTTGGCTGAAGCAAACAAGGAAGGTGGGAGAGGAGAACAAGCTATCCATTACAACATTCGTTACTCGGCATTAGATATCACGTTAGCCATGTTCCTGTTCATATGCTTAAATATATATTTTACCTCACTCGAACTCGTGACGTTTTGCAGTCGTTCGTCACAGAATTCGACTGCGACAAATGTGATGAGAACCTTCTGTCGTGCTTCACAAAGTCATCCTCATCCATTACTGACTATGTGAAATTGAAGACTGAATGTTGTGAGTAGTAATTTGAAATGATCTTGTGAAGTGTGATGTAACCTGTGGTCAGCTTTCAAGTTCACCCAAAACCACATAAAATTGCCTGCCTAAATTTCTGCCTACTAATTAGTAGTATGAGTTAACATTGAAAATTTTGATGCGTTTCTCAGAGTTGCAGATGTCCGGAATGGGATTGGTTACTTGTAAGCATTAGCACTAACTTCAGCAATCCGACTGCGATTTCAGGTTGGCTGAAGCAAACAAGGAAGGTGGGAGAGGAGGAACAAGCTATCATTACAACATTCGTTACTCGGCATTAGATATCACGTTAGCCATGTTCTTGTTCATATGCTTAAATATATATTTTACCTCACTCGAACTCGTGACGTTTTGCAGTCGTTCGTCACAGAATTCGACTGCGACAAAAGTGATGAGAACCTTCTGTCGTGCTTCACAAATTCATCCTCATCCATTACTGACTATGTGAAATTGAAGACTGAATGTTGTGTGTAGTAATTTGAAATGATCTTGTGAAGTGTGATGTAACCTGTGGTCAGCTTTCAAGTTCACCCAAAACCACATAAAATTGCCTGCCTAAATTTCTGCCTACTAATTAGTAGTATGAGTTACGAGTAAAAATTTTGATGAGTTTCTCAATGTTGTAGATGTCCGGAATGGGATTGGTTACTTGTAAGCATTAGCACTAACTTCAGCAATCCGACTGCGATTTCAGGTTGGCTGAAGCAAACAAGGAAGGTGGGAGAGGAGGAACAAGCTATCATTACAACATTCGTTACTCGGCATTAGATATCACGTTAGCCATGTTCCTGTTCATATGCTTAAATATATATTTTACCTCACTCGAACTCGTGACGTTTTGCAGTCGTTCGTCACAGAATTCGACTGCGACAAAAGTGATGAGAACCTTCTGTCGTGCTTCACAAAGTCATCCTCATCCATTACTGACTATGTGAAATTGAAGACTGAATGTTGTGTGTAGTAATTTGAAATGATCTTGTGAAGTGTGATGTAACCTGTGGTCAGCTTTCAAGTTAACCCAAAACCACATAAAATTGCCTGCCTAAATTTCTGCCTACTAATTAGTAGTATGAGTAACCAGTAAAAATTTTGATGAGTTTCTCAATGTTGTAGATGTCCGGAATGGGATTGGTTACTAGTAAGCATTGGCACTATTTTCAGCAATCCGACTGCGATTTCAGCTTTGCTGAAGCAAACAAGGAAGTTAGGAGCGGAGGAACACTCTATCATTACAACATTCGTTACTCGGCATTAGATATCACGTTAGCCATGTTCCTGTTCATATGCTTAAATATATATTTTACCTCACTCGAACTCGTGACGCTTTGCAGTCTTTCGTCACAGAATTCGACTGCGACAAAAGTGATGAGAACCTTCTATCGTGCTTCACAAAGTCATCCTCATCCATTACTGACTATGTGAAATTGAAGACTGAATGTTGTGTGTAGTAATTTGAAATGATCTTGTGAAGTGTGATGTAACCTGTGGTCAGCTTTCAAGTTAACCCAAAACCACATAAAATTGCCTGCCTAAATTTCTGCCTACTAATTAGTAGTATGAGTAACCAGTAAAAATTTTGATGAGTTTCTCAATGTTGTAGATGTCCGGAATGGGATTGGTTACTTGTAAGCATTAGCACTAACTTCAGCAATCCGACTGCGATTTCAGGTTGGCTGAAGCAAACAAGGAAGGTGGGAGAGGAGAACAAGCTATCATTACAACATTCGTTACTCGGCATTAGATATCACGTTAGCCATGTTCTGTTCATATGCTTAAATATATATTTTACCTCACTCGAACTCGTGACGTTTTGCAGTCGTTCGTCACAGACTTCGACTGCGACAAATGTGATGAGAACCTTCTGTCGTGCTTCACAAAGTCATCCTCATCCATTACTGACTATGTGAAATTGAAGACTGAATGTTGGTGGTAGTAATTTGAAATGATCTTGTGAAGTGTGATGTAACCTGTGGTCAGCTTTCAAGTTAACCCAAAACCACATAAAATTGCCTGCCTAAATTTCTGCCTACTAATTAGTAGTATGAGTTAACATTGAAAATTTTGATGCGTTTCTCAGAGTTGCAGATGTCCGGAATGGGATTGGTTACTTGTAAGCATTAGCACTAACTTCAGCAATCCGACTGCGATTTCAGGTTGGCTGAAGCAAACAAGGAAGGTGGGAGAGGAGGAACAAGCTATCATTACAACATTCGTTACTCGGCATTAGATATCACGTTAGCCATGTTCCTGTTCATATGCTTAAATATATATTTTACCTCACTCGAACTCGTGACGTTTTGCAGTCGTTCGTCACAGAATTCGACTGCGACAAAAGTGATGAGAACCTTCTGTCGTGCTTCACAAAGTCATCCTCATCCATTACTGACTATGTGAAATTGAAGACTGAATGTGGTGAGTAGTAATTTGAAATGATCTTGTGAAGTGTGATGTAACCTGTGGTCAGCTTTCAAGTTCACCCAAAACCACATAAAATTGCCTGCCTAAATTTCTGCCTACTAATTAGTAGTATGAGTTAACATTGAAAATTTTGATGCGTTTCTCAGAGTTGCAGATGTCCGGAATGGGATTGCTTACTTGTAAGCATTAGCACTAACTTCAGCAATCCGACTGCGATTTCAGGTTGGCTGAAGCAAAGCAAGGAAGGTGGGAGAGGAGGAACAAGCTATCATTACAACATTCGTTACTCGGCATTAGATATCACGTTAGCCATGTTCCTGTTCATATGCTTAAATATATATTTTACCTCACTCGAACTCGTGACGTTTGCAGTCGTTCGTCACAGACTTCGACTGCGACAAAAGTGATGAGAACCTTCTGTCGTGCTTCACAAAGTCATCCTCATCCATTACTGACTATGTGAAATTGAAGACTGAATGTGTGTGTAGTAATTTGAAATGATCTTGTGAAGTGTGATGTAACCTGTGGTCAGCTTTCAAGTTCACCCAAAACCACATAAAATTGCCTGCCTAAATTTCTGCCTACTAATTAGTAGTATGAGTTAACATTGAAAATTTTGATGCGTTTCTCAGAGTTGCAGATGTCCGGAATGGGATTGGTTACTTGTAAGCATTAGCACTAACTTCAGCAATCCGACTGCGATTTCAGGTTGGCTGAAGCAAACAAGGAAGGTGGGAGAGGAGGAACAAGCTATCATTACAACATTCGTTACTCGGCATTAGATATCACGTTAGCCATGTTCCTGTTCATATGCTTAAATATATATTTTACCTCACTCGAACTCGTGACGTTTTGCAGTCGTTCGTCACAGACTTCGACTGCGACAAATGTGATGAGAACCTTCTGTCGTGCTTCACAAAGTCATCCTCATCCATTACTGACTATGTGAAATTGAAGACTGAATGTGGTGAGTAGTAATTTGAAATGATCTTGTGAAGTGTGATGTAACCTGTGGTCAGCTTTCAAGTTCACCCAAAACCACATAAAATTGCCTGCCTAAATTTCTGCCTACTAATTAGTAGTATGAGTTAACATTGAAAATTTTGATGCGTTTCTCAGAGTTGCAGATGTCCGGAATGGGATTGGTTACTTGTAAGCATTAGCACTAACTTCAGCAATCCGACTGCGATTTCAGGTTGGCTGAAGCAAACAAGGAAGGTGGGAGAGGAGGAACAAGCTATCATTACAACATTCGTTACTCGGCATTAGATATCACGTTAGCCATGTTCCTGTTCATATGCTTAAATATATATTTTACCTCACTCGAACTCGTGACGTTTTGCAGTCGTTCGTCACAGACTTCGACTGCGACAAATGTGATGAGAACCTTCTGTCGTGCTTCACAAAGTCATCCTCATCCATTACTGACTATGTGAAATTGAAGACTGAATGTGGTGAGTAGTAATTTGAAATGATCTTGTGAAGTGTGATGTAACCTGTGGTCAGCTTTCAAGTTCACCCAAAACCACATAAAATTGCCTGCCTAAATTTCTGCCTACTAATTAGTAGTATGAGTTAACATTGAAAATTTTGATGCGTTTCTCAGAGTTGCAGATGTCCGGAATGGGATTGGTTACTTGTAAGCATTAGCACTAACTTCAGCAATCCGACTGCGATTTCAGGTTGGCTGAAGCAAACAAGGAAGGTGGGAGAGGAGGAACAAGCTATCATTACAACATTCGTTACTCGGCATTAGATATCACGTTAGCCATGTTCCTGTTCATATGCTTAAATATATATTTTACCTCACTCGAACTCGTGACGTTTTGCAGTCGTTCGTCACAGACTTCGACTGCGACAAATGTGATGAGAACCTTCTGTCGTGCTTCACAAAGTCATCCTCATCCATTACTGACTATGTGAAATTGAAGACTGAATGTGGTGAGTAGTAATTTGAAATGATCTTGTGAAGTGTGATGTAACCTGTGGTCAGCTTTCAAGTTCACCCAAAACCACATAAAATTGCCTGCCTAAATTTCTGCCTACTAATTAGTAGTATGAGTTAACATTGAAAATTTTGATGCGTTTCTCAGAGTTGCAGATGTCCGGAATGGGATTGCTTACTCGTATGATTTAGCACTAACTTCAGCAATCCGACTGCGATTTCAGGTTGGCTGAAGCAAAGAAGGATGGTGGGAGAGGAGAAACAAGCTATCATTACAACATTCGTTACTCGGCATTAGATATCACGTTAGCCATTTTCCTGTTCATATGCTTAAATATATATTTTACCTCACTCGAACTCGTGACGTTTTGCAGTCGTTCGTCACAGACTTCGACTTCGACAAATGTGATGAGAACCTTCTGTCGTGCTTCACAAAGTCATCCTCATCCATTACTGACTATGTGAAATTGAAGACTGAATGTGGTGAGTAGTAATTTGAAATGAACTTGTGAATTTGATGTAACCTGTGGTCAGCTCCCAAGTTCACCCAAAACCACATAAAATTGCCTGCCTAAATTTCTGCCTACTAATTAGTAGTATGAGTTAACATTGAAAATTTTGATGCGTTTCTCAGAGTTGCAGATGTCCGGAATGGGATTGGTTACTTGTAAGCATTAGCACTAACTTCAGCAATCCGACTGCGATTTCAGGTTGGCTGAAGCAAACAAGGAAGGTGGGAGAGGGGGAACAAGCTATCATTACAACATTCGTTACTCGGCATTAGATATCACGTTAGCCATGTTCCTGTTCATATGCTTAAATATATATTTTACCTCACTCGAACTCGTGACGTTTTGCAGTCTTTCGTCACAGACATCGACTTCGACAAAAGTGATGAGAACCTTCTGTCGTGCTTCACAAAGTCATCCTCATCCATTACTGACTATGTGAAATTGAAGCCTGAATGTGGTGAGTTGTAATTTGAAATGAACTTGTGAATTTGATGTAACCTGTGGTCAGCTCCCAAGTTCACCCAAAACCACATAAAATTGCCTGCCTAAATTTCTGCCTACTAATTAGTAGTATGAGTTAACATTGAAAATTTTGATGCGTTTCTCAGAGTTGCAGATGTCCGGAATGGGATTGGATACTTGTAAGCATTAGCACTAACTTCAGCAATCCGACTGCGATTTCAGGTTGGCTGAAGCAAACAAGGAAGGTGGGAGAGGGGGAACAAGCTATCATTACAACATTCGTTACTCGGCATTAGATATCACGTTAGCCATGTTCCTGTTCATATGCTTAAATATATATTTTACCTCACTCGAACTCGTGACGTTTTGCAGTCGTTCGTCACAGACATTCGACTTCGACAAAGTGATGAGAACCTTCTGTCGTGCTTCACAAAGTCATCCTCATCCATTACTGACTATGTGAAATTGAAGACTGAATGTGGTGAGTAGTAATTTGAAATGATCTTGTGAAGTGTGATGTAACCTGTGGTCAGCTTTCAAGTTCACCCAAAACCACATAAAATTGCCTGCCTAAATTTCTGCCTACTAATTAGTAGTATGAGTTAACATTGAAAATTTTGATGCGTTTCTCAGAGTTGCAGATGTCCGGAATGGGATTGGTTACTTGTAAGCATTAGCACTAACTTCAGCAATCCGACTGCGATTTCAGGTTGGCTGAAGCAAACAAGGAAGGTGGGAGAGGAGGAACAAGCTATCATTACAACATTCGTTACTCGGCATTAGATATCACGTTAGCCATGTTCCTGTTCATATGCTTAAATATATATTTTACCTCACTCGAACTCGTGACGTTTTGCAGTCGTTCGTCACAGACTTCGACTGCGACAAATGTGATGAGAACCTTCTATCGTGCTTCACAAATTCATCCTCATCCATTACTGACTATGTGAAATTGAAGACTGAATGTTGTGGGTAGTAATTTGAAATGATCTTGTGAAGTGTGATGTAACCTGTGGTCAGCTTTCACGTTCACCCAAAACCACATAAAATTGCCTGCCTAAATTTCTGCCTACTAATTAGTAGTATGAGTTAACATTGAAAATTTTGATGAGTTTCTCAGAGTTGTAGATGTCCGGAATGGGATTGGTTACTTGTAAGCATTGGCACTAACTTCAGCAATCCGACTGCGATTTCAGGTTGGCTGAAGCAAAGAAGGAAGGTGGGAGAGGAGAAACAAGCTATCATTACAACATTCGTTACTCGGCATTAGATATCACGTTAGCCATGTTCCTGTTCATATGCTTAAATATATATTTTACCTCACTCGAACTCGTGACGTTTTGCAGTCGTTCGTCACAGACTTCGACTGCGACAAATGTGATGAGAACCTTCTGTCGTGCTTCACAAAGTCATCCTCATCCATTACTGACTATGTGAAATTGAAGACTGAATGTGGTGAGTAGTAATTTGAAATGATCTTGTGAAGTGTGATGTAACCTGTGGTCAGCTTCAAGTTCACCCAAAACCACATAAAATTGCCTGCCTAAATTTCTGCCTACTAATTAGTAGTATGAGTTAACATTGAAAATTTTGATGCGTTTCTCAGAGTTGCAGATGTCCGGAATGGGATTGGCTTACTTGTAATGCATTTAGCACTAACTTCAGCAATCCGACTGCGATTTCAGGTTGGCTGAAGCAAAGAAGGATGGTGGGAGAGGAGAACAAGCTATCCATTACAACATTCGTTACTCGGCATTAGATATCACGTTAGCCATGTTCCTGTTCATATGCTTAAATATATATTTTACCTCACTCGAACTCGTGACGTTTTGCAGTCGTTCGTCACAGACATCGACTTCGACAAAAGTGATGAGAACCTTCTGTCGTGCTTCACAAAGTCATCCTCATCCATTACTGACTATGTGAAATTAAGACTGAATGTTGTGTGTAGTAATTTGAAATGATCTTGTGAAGTGTGATGTAACCTGTGGTCAGCTTTCAAGTTCACCCAAAACCACATAAAATTGCCTGCCTAAATTTCTGCCTACTAATTAGTAGTATGAGTTAACATTGAAAATTTTGATGCGTTTCTCAGAGTTGCAGATGTCCGGAATGGGATTGGTTACTTGTAAGCATTAGCACTAACTTCAGCAATCCGACTGCGATTTCAGCTTGGCTGAAGCAAACAAGGAAGGTAGGAGAGGAGGAACAAGCTATCATTACAACATTCGTTACTCGGCATTAGATATCACGTTAGCCATGTTCCTGTTCATATGCTTAAATATATATTTTACCTCACTCGAACTCGTGACGTTTTGCAGTCGTTCGTCACAGACTTCGACTTCGACAAATGTGATGAGAACCTTCTGTCGTGCTTCACAAAGTCATCCTCATCCATTACTGACTATGTGAAATTGAAGACTGAATGTGGTGAGTAGTAATTTGAAATGAGCTTGTGAATTTTGATATAACATGTGGTCAGATTTCAAGTTCACCCAAAACCACATAAAATTGCCTGCCTAAATTTCCGCATACTAATTAGTAGTATGAGTTAACATTGAAAATTTTGATGCGTTTATCAGATTTGCAGATGTCCGGAATGGGATTGCTTACTCGTATGATTTAGCACTAACTTCAGCAATCCGACTGCGATTTCAGGTTGGCTGAAGCAAAGAAGGATGGTGGGAGAGGAGAAACAAGCTACCATTACAACATTCGTTACTCGGCATTAGATATCACGTTAGCCATGTTCCTGTTCATATGCTTAAATATATATTTTACCTCACTCGAACTCGTGACGTTTTGCAGTCGTTCGTCACAGACATTCGACTTCGACAAAGTGATGAGAACCTTCTGTCGTGCTTCACAAAGTCATCCTCATCCATTACTGACTATGTGAAATTGAAGACTGAATGTTGGTGAGTAGTAATTTGAAATGATCTTGTGAAGTGTGATGTAACCTGTGGTCAGCTTTCAAGTTCACCCAAAACCACATAAAATTGCCTGCCTAAATTTCTGCCTACTAATTAGTAGTATGAGTTAACATTGAAAATTTTGATGCGTTTCTCAGAGTTGCAGATGTCCGGAATGGGATTGGTTACTTGTAAGCATTAGCACTAACTTCAGCAATCCGACTGCGATTTCAGGTTGGCTGAAGCAAACAAGGAAGGTGGGAGAGGAGGAACAAGCTATCATTACAACATTCGTTACTCGGCATTAGATATCACGTTAGCCATGTTCCTGTTCATATGCTTAAATATATATTTTACCTCACTCGAACTCGTGACGTTTTGCAGTCGTTCGTCACAGACATCGACTTCGACAAAAGTGATGAGAACCTTCTGTCGTGCTTCACAAAGTCATCCTCATCCATTACTGACTATGTGAAATTAAAGACTGAATGTTGTGTGTAGTAATTTGAAATGATCTTGTGAAGTGTGATGTAACCTGTGGTCAGCTTTCAAGTTCACCCAAAACCACATAAAATTGCCTGCCTAAATTTCTGCCTACTAATTAGTAGTATGAGTTAACATTGAAAATTTTGATGCGTTTCTCAGAGTTGCAGATGTCCGGAATGGGATTGGTTACCTTGTAAGCATTAGCACTAACTTCAGCAATCCGACTGCGATTTCAGGTTGGCTGAAGCAAACAAGGAAGGTGGGAGAGGAGGAACAAGCTATCATTACAACATTCGTTACTCGGCATTAGATATCACGTTAGCCATGTTCCTGTTCATATGCTTAAATATATATTTTACCTCACTCGAACTCGTGACGTTTTGCAGTCGTTCGTCACAGACATCGACTGCGACAAAAGTGATGAGAACCTTCTGTCGTGCTTCACAAAGTCATCCTCATCCATTACTGACTATGTGAAATTAAAGACTGAATGTGGTGAGTAGTAATTTGAAATGATCTTGTGAAGTGTGATGTAACCTGTGGTCAGCTTTCAAGTTAACCCAAAACCACATAAAATTGCCTGCCTAAATTTCTGCCTACTAATTAGTAGTATGAGTTAACATTGAAAATTTTGATGCGTTTCTCAGAGTTGCAGATGTCCGGAATGGGATTGGTTACTTGTAAGCATTAGCACTAACTTCAGCAATCCGACTGCGATTTCAGGTTGGCTGAAGCAAAGAAGGATGGTGGGAGAGGAGAAACAAGCTACCATTACAACATTCGTTACTCGGCATTAGATATCACGTTAGCCATGTTCCTGTTCATATGCTTAAATATATATTTTACCTCACTCGAACTCGTGACGTTTTGCAGTCGTTCGTCACAGACTTCGACTTCAACAAATGTGATGAGAACCTTCTGTCGTGCTTTACAAAGTCATCCTCATCCATTACTGACTATGTGAAATTGAAGACTGAATGTGGTGAGTAGTAATTTGAAATGATCTTGTGAAGTGTGATGTAACCTGTGGTCAGCTTTCAAGTTCACCCAAAACCACATAAAATTGCCTGCCTAAATTTCTGCCTACTAATTAGTAGTATGAGTTAACATTGAAAATTTTGATGCGTTTCTCAGAGTTGCAGATGTCCGGAATGGGATTGGTTACTTGTAAGCATTAGCACTAACTTCAGCAATCCGACTGCGATTTCAGGTTGGCTGAAGCAAAGAAGGATGGTGGGAGAGGAGAAACAAGCTACCATTACAACATTCGTTACTCGGCATTAGATATCACGTTAGCCATGTTCCTGTTCATATGCTTAAATATATATTTTACCTCACTCGAACTCGTGACGTTTTGCAGTCGTTCGTCACAGACATCGACTTCGACAAAAGTGATGAGAACCTTCTGTCGTGCTTCACAAAGTCATCCTCATCCATTACTGACTATGTGAAATTGAAGACTGAATGTTGTGTGTAGTAATTTGAAATGATCTTGTGAAGTGTGATGTAACCTGTGGTCAGCTTTCAAGTTCACCCAAAACCACATAAAATTGCCTGCCTAAATTTCTGCCTACTAATTAGTAGTATGAGTTAACATTGAAAATTTTGATGCGTTTCTCAGAGTTGCAGATGTCCGGAATGGGATTGGTTACTTGTAAGCATTAGCACTAACTTCAGCAATCCGACTGCGATTTCAGGTTGGCTGAAGCAAACAAGGAAGGTGGGAGAGGAGGAACAAGCTATCATTACAACATTCGTTACTCGGCATTAGATATCACGTTAGCCATGTTCCTGTTCATATGCTTAAATATATATTTTACCTCACTCGAACTCGTGACGTTTTGCAGTCGTTCGTCACAGACATCGACTTCGACAAAAGTGATGAGAACCTTCTGTCGTGCTTCACAAAGTCATCCTCATCCATTACTGACTATGTGAAATTAAAGACTGAATGTTGTGTGTAGTAATTTGAAATGATCTTGTGAAGTGTGATGTAACCTGTGGTCAGCTTTCAAGTTCACCCAAAACCACATAAAATTGCCTGCCTAAATTTCTGCCTACTAATTAGTAGTATGAGTTAACATTGAAAATTTTGATGCGTTTCTCAGAGTTGCAGATGTCCGGAATGGGATTGGTTACTTGTAAGCATTAGCACTAACTTCAGCAATCCGACTGCGATTTCAGCTTGGCTGAAGCAAAGAAGGAAGGTGGGAGAGGAGAAACAAGCTACCATTACAACATTCGTTACTCGGCATTAGATATCACGTTAGCCATGTTCCTGTTCATATGCTTAAATATATATTTTACCTCACTCGAACGCGTGACGTTTTGCAGTCGTTCGTCAAAGAATTCGACTTCAACAAATGTGATGAGAACCTTCTGTCGTGCTTCACAAAGTCATCCTCATCCATTACTGACTATGTGAAATTGAAGACTGAATGTTGTGGGTAGTAATTTGAAATGATCTTGTGAAGTGTGATGTAACCTGTGGTCAGCTTTCAAGTTCACCCAAAACCACATAAAATTGCCTGCCTAAATTTCTGCCTACTAATTAGTAGTATGAGTTAACATTGAAAATTTTGATGCGTTTATCAGATTGCAGATGTCCGGAATGGGATTGCTTACTCGTATGATTTAGCACTAACTTCAGCAATCCGACTGCGATTTCAGGTTGGCTGAAGCAAAGAAGGATGGTGGGAGAGGAGAAACAAGCTACCATTACAACATTCGTTACTCGGCATTAGATATCACGTTAGCCATGTTCCTGTTCATATGCTTAAATATATATTTTACCTCACTCGAACGCGTGACGTTTTGCAGTCGTTCGTCACAGACATCGACTTCGACAAAAGTGATGAGAACCTTCTGTCGTGCTTCACAAAGTCATCCTCATCCATTACTGACTATGTGAAATTAAAGACTGAATGGTGTGGTAGTAATTTGAAATGATCTTGTGAAGTGTGATGTAACCTGTGGTCAGCTTCAAGTTCACCCAAAACACATATAAATTGCCTGCCTAAATTTCTGCCTACTAATTAGTAGTATGAGTTAACATTGAAAATTTTTGATGCGTTTCTCAGAGTTGCAGATGTCCGGAATGGGATTGGTACTTGTAAGCATTAGCACTAACTTCAGCAATCCGACTGCGATTTCAGGTTGGCTGAAGCAAAGAAGGATGGTGGGAGAGGAGAAAAAGCTACCATTACAACATTCGTTACTCGGCATTAGATATCACGTTAGCCATGTTCTTGTTCATATGCTTAAATATATATTTTACCTCACTCGAACTCGTGACGTTTTGCAGTCGTTCGTCACAGAATTCGACTGCGACAAAAGTGATGAGAACCTTCTGTCGTGCTTCACAAAGTCATCCTCATCCATTACTGACTATGTGAAATTGAAGACTGAATGTGGTGAGTAGTAATTTGAAATGATCTTGTGAAGTGTGATGTAACCTGTGGTCAGCTTTCAAGTTCACCCAAAACCACATAAAATTGCCTGCCTAAATTTCTGCCTACTATTAGTAGTATGAGTTAACATTGAAAATTTTGATGCGTTTCTCAGAGTTGCAGATGTCCGGAATGGGATTGGTTACTTGTAAGCATTAGCACTAACTTCAGCAATCCGACTGCGATTTCAGGTTGGCTGAAGCAAACAAGGAAGGTGGGAGAGGAGGAACAAGCTATCATTACAACA